>JAYMTN010000253.1:0-18774 GCA_036897425.1 Erodium trifolium
AAGTTTTAGAGCAAGCAACAAACATGTGACTGGTATTCCACGGAGCTAGTCACACTTAACAGATTTTGATACATTTTGAGATTTAATTGGTGAAATCTGTTATTATGTAATACTTTTCATACGTTTGGGTTATGATTTGGTAATTGACTTTACTACAGTGCGGTGACATGCAATTATCCCTAATTTTATTCGATTGAATCGACACCAAACACATGGATGAGGTAGGGGTCGGGAACCGCACCGTACCCTCCCATGTCCATCCATTAGCAAAAAACGTCCACCTGGACCCAGGCGCCGAACGTTGATGATATATGTTTTGAAACAAGATTCGTCCCTGAAACTGCATCTTGCGGTTGTATAGAACCGGAGAGAGGCGAGTTATTGATTATGTGAAAGTTATTGCGTGACTCTTAGCTCAACAACCAAATGCTGCACATATCACATGCAAGGTCTATAAAACCGCATTCGCATGTGATCAAAATCATCATCACATGTCCTGTTTCTCTTTCTGGTCAAAACAGTCCCACCACCACAACACTTCCTTTCTCACTAATATCGGTCGGGTCTTAATTTAAAGATCTCACCCTCTCCTCAAAAAAGTAACTCATCATCATCACAATTCATATGTCAATTGTCATGCTTTGAGTTTTGACTTTTATTTTATATTTTGCCGCCAAGCCGTTTTTAATTTAACATCGTCACGCTTTTTTTTTTGCCAACGGCTTTTCATCTGCCTCAAGCATTGGAGGGCCTTTTCTTAGTCCTGACATGCGTGATGCTTGCGCTTGCCCAACAATAGGATGGGCAAATACGTAAATTCACGTCCGGATGATCAACGTCTCTCTTGGCGCGCCCTTTAACTGAAAAAAGCCAATCCGTGCCATAACCACCGCCTCCATTGCTCAACCCATTTTCACAGGATTCATAACCGAATCGCCGGAAAAATATATTTGCAGAGAGAAACGAGAGAGACGCAGAGAGAGAGAGAGTATTCTCCGATCTCTTCCGGTTTCTCTCGGGAACAAATTGACACACGGCTCCATCTCTGCCCGGCGGCGATTCGAATATCGATCTCAGCCAATTCTTTTTTCCGTTTCTGGTTTGATTTTATCGCGGACCGCAGCTGAGGTAAGTTATGATGAATGTTTGTAAATTATTTTTCTGTGGAAATTCTTACCTATTCGATCTGAAGAACTGCTATGAAAAGGAAAAATGTAGCAATGCGATTCAACAATGTCTCTAAAGACGAGCTTGGTTTGGATTTCCTTTTCATGGAGTTCGTGATATTTTTTTGATTTCAAATCTCTGAGTCGCTGATTTGAGTAATTATATTGAGATTTCTTATAAAATTCTGAACGAATTTGGAAATCGGGATCTTATTTCTGCTGTTCCTATTCTGGAAATTTTGGTTAGTTAGAACTGTATTGATGTTAGGAGGCTAGGTTTAGAAGGATAAGAACAGCTGACCGGAAAATAAAATAAAAAGGAAATAGAATTCTTTTGATAACTCATTCTCAGCTACAATACAATAGAATGCCTGTGGCTATGGTTATGGAGTCGGTGAAGAATCCACACACACATTCCTTGAAAATGAATGAGTCAACTCTTGACACGGAATGTTACTTATTTGTTTCTTTTATTTAGAATCTAGTTTCTTAAGTAACATGACAAGAAGGCTTTGACAGTCTGTAACTGGGGACCAATTTTACAAGAATCCAAAGTCTCCATCACAAATGCATAAAGTTGCGTTGCCCTTACGATGTATAGAAAAATAGATTAAACTTGTGGTATTTGACATGTTTGTGTTTTGCAAGTTTCTGACATAAATGTATCGTTAATAATTGATTGTGAGACAAGCGTTGAACATAATAATTTAGTGCTAATCCATGATTTGTTTATTTGTTGCAGGTTGTGATTGGCTGTAAGTTCTTGCTGGCCCTCATGTTTTGTATTGGTCCAACAACTCTTGTCTCATTAAGAACATCTGAGATGCAATGTACTACTTGAATAGTGAGGGAAAAGTTGTGAGGGGATGAAAGCAACAGAAAGAGGTGGTCATATATGATTTTTCGGTCTGGAGTTTATGTAGTTCTGGATAGATGGTGTCATTTGCAAACTTGCTTCGATTTGGATTCAAGAAGAATTGAGTGTAAAGGTGAGAGATGGGAGCAGATGCTGAGGAGCAGATCATGCTCGAGTCCAATGGCTGTGAGGAGAGAATCTTGGTGTCAATTCGGCTCCGGCCTTTGAATGACAAGGAGAAAGCCAGAAACGATGTATCAGATTGGGAATGCATCAATAATAACACTGTTATATACAGGAACCCCTTTCAAACTTCTGAGCGGTCCTTGTACCCTACTGCATACACATTCGGTAAGTCCTTGACAACAACTTTGTGTATCTTGAGATTGATCCTTTTTGAAGTTTGTCTCTGACAAATATGTGAGATGCGAAAATTCATGATATCTGCTATCACCTCTATATTACTAAATTATGTTTGAGAACACAAGTATGTTTGCATGAGCTGACCGACCACCTCCTGTGATGAGAGGTTTGGATTTCTTTTTAATTTTAATGTTGCTCATATCTGTGTCTATTTTAAGTGATTGTTTTGTTACAAGAGGTTTTTGTACAGATAAATATTGCTGAACACATGGACTCAACATTCATGATTTATCTGTAATCTTCCATGTAGATTAATCATCAAATTTTGCATATACCCTTTTCAGTCTTCCTTGTCCTAACTTTTGGGCATTGTGTTTGGGTTATAGACAGAGTATTTAGGGGTGATTGCTCCACAAGACAGGTATACGAGGAAGGAGCCAAGGAAGTTGCTCTTTCAGTTGCCAGCGGTATAAATTGTGAGTATAGTCTCTTATCCTTGTCAAATACTTTATTTTTATGAGTTCCCCTGGATAACTATCAGCATATTTTTAAAGGGTTGCCTGAGGCACAAGGCTCCCATCATAATGAACTTATAGTCATTTGTCTATTATCAGTGTTTTACTTATTCGCAAAACTATTTTTCAGCGAGTGTTTTTGCCTATGGACAAACAAGCAGCGGAAAGACATACACAATGTGTGGAGTTACTGAATACACTGTTGCAGATATATATGATTATATGGAGAAGGTAATTAAAGCTCTAGTTTTGTCATGGCTTTCTTATTCCAGTTAATATATTTGGTTGAACTTTCCCTTAGTTTCTCTTGTGTTTTGCTTCTCCAGCACAAGGAAAGGGAATTTCTTTTGAAGTTCTCTGCCATGGAGATATACAATGAATCTGTCAGAGACCTCCTCAGTACAGATAGTACTCCACTTAGACTTCTTGATGATCCAGAGGTACATTTTCTTTTGATATAGCCAGTAACCAGCATATTTCTATTCTCTCATGCTTATTTTATTTTTGCTATTATGATAGAGAGGTACAATCGTTGAGAGACTCAAAGAGGAAACTCTGGGAGATTGGAACCATTTTAAGGAGCTGCTATCTATTTGTGAAGGTAAGAAGGATCGCAACAACCCAACAAATTATGCTAGCATATCTGAACAGTGTAGTATTTCATTCCTGCAGCTCAAAGGCAGATTGGGGATACATCTCTGAATGAAACCAGCTCTAGATCTCATCAGATTCTCAGATTGGTATGACTTAATTTACTTAGTCCAAAATAGTCTCTGTAGCGTTGATTGATATCTATCTAGTATCTCTTACCAAATACTAAAAATGTCAGACAGTTGAGAGTTCAGCCCGTGAGTTTTCAGGCAATAGTAATTCCAGCATCCTTACAGCCACTGTGGTATGAATCACAAACTCTTTCAATCGGTAGACATTAGAAACAAGGTCTATATTAATTTTGTTTGGTACAGAACTTTGTTGATCTAGCAGGAAGTGAGCGTGCATCCCAGGCCTTATCAGCTGGCACAAGGTTGAAAGAAGGGTGCCACATAAATCGCAGTTTACTTACTCTTGGAACTGTCATACGTAAATTAAGGTTCGTTTGTGTGGAATGCTTCTCATCAACCCTTCTTTTGTATAGTATGTGAATTGAAGCTACGGCGTACTAGCTTTATATCTATTACTAGTATATTGAACTCTGTAGCGTGATGCAGCAAGGGAAGAACTGGACACATTCCTTTTAGAGACTCTAAGCTGACTCGAATACTACAGTCTAGTTTGGGCGGTAATGCTAGAACTGCCATCATCTGCACCATTAGCCCTGCTCGAAGCCATGTTGAGCAATCAAGAAACACCCTCTTGTTTGCAAGTTGTGCAAAGGAAGTGACCACAAATGCACAGGTCAATGTGCTCATGTCTGATAAAGCATTGGTAAAGCATTTGCAGAGAGAATTGTCTAGAGTGGAGGAAGAATTGAGAAGTCAGGGACCGGCTTCTCTTGTCTCTGACTCAGCTGCATTACTTAGAGAAAAAGACCTTCAGATTGAAGAGGTAATGGATGCACTCTCGGTATGAAGTATCATTAGTTTTAAGGATTGCAAGTATAATTTTAACACCAGCTATTATGTATGTGCCTGAAATAGTTTATTGTTGGATAGAATATACGGTTGAATGTAGATAACTACCATCATAGATTGCCCACAAATAAGTAAATAGTCCACAAGACAATCAAATACATTATAAATTGTCACACGACAACTAGGTACATTATAAATTGTCCACACTACAGATACCTACAATATATTTTGTCCACGCAACAATTAGGTACATGATAAATTGTCGTGTGACAATTTAGAATGTACCTGATTGTTGTTAGGACAATTTATAACGTATCTGATTGTTGTGTTTTTTTTTACTTTGCACTTATTTATTTGTGGACAATCTATGTGGATAGTTATTTGCATTTAACCCTAGAATTTAATATTGTTTGGTTTCTTTCTCGAATCAGTTGAAGAAGGAGATAAAAGAGGTAACTGAGCAACGAGAACAGCTAATCCTGCTGCAAGAACATCTAACTCTCCAGCAAGAACAGCTAACTCTGCAACGAGACCTTGCTCAATCTCAGCTTAAGGATCTGCTACGAATTGTTGGAAATGAAAGACCTTCAGTAGCATCGGTAATGTAGCAATCACTTAAACTCAAATCACCTAATCCATCTTGATGTGTACCTTCTCATCTGGAACTTAACCCTTCCATGTTTTCCTCCAGGAAGAAGATGATAATCAGTACCCCCAGTTGCGTGTGCGAAGAAATGTATGGGAACCAGAAGCTCCAGTAACTGAGATGCCTGAATGTACTGAATTTCAAAGACCATATTTGAGTGTCAGAAGCTTTGATGCATCTCAGTATTCAGATGGACACAGCATGAGTAACTCTGATGACAACTACCTCCAATTCTCTGATATGGATGAGAGTTACCAAAGAGATGCTTCCACTTCACCGCCATTTGGTATCCATACTTATGTTGAGACTGATCATATGTCTCAGGAGGAACTCTGCAAGGAAGTTAGATGCATTGAGGTGGAAGAGCCGATTGAAAGTGGATACATGGACTCAAATTTCTCTTGTCGTGTGCCAGACATGCCAATCACAGTGGTCGAAGGGATTGAGAATTGTGATGAGGAGACTCAAGAATCCGAATCACCCCATCAAGAATTGGAATCACCCTCATTAGAGGACAAGAATTTGTCTTCTCCTGAGCAATACATGTCGATCAAAGTGGTCGAAGAGATTGAGAATAGTGATAAGGTGAATCAAGAATCTGAATCACCCCATCAAGAGTTGGAATCACCCTCATTAGAGGACAAGACTTTGTCTTCTCCTGAGCAAGACATGTCCATCAAAGTGGTGGAAGGGATTGAGAACTGTGATGAGGTAAATGAAGAATCAGAATCACCGTCATTAGAGGACAAGGAAGAGTCGAAGCACATCAATCATGTTTCTCCTACCAAATACAGTAACCCAATGTTTCCATGGGTTCTGGAAAAAGGCATGTATAGCTCTAGAAGCTTGAGGATGACCAGGAGTTTAAGTTGTAAAGAATTCTTCATTACTAGATACCCATCATATTGGCTCGAGAGAGAAGAAAACTATGAGAGCACACCACCGTGGGGATTTGAGAAAGAGTTTACTGGAAGGCCTGAAAGTTTTCAGAGGAAATCTTCTACACTAAACGATAGACCTGATACCGCGAGCTTAACAAAAAATGAATCTCCAACTTCTGTAGGGACTACTGCTGTTGATGACCTCAAAGTACAGAACACTGAAACTTCACCCTGCCCTAAATGTAGCAACAACAATACCCCAGTCACAGTGACAGAGGAATTATCAGAGTTTAAGGAGAAGAATCAGCTTGCTGCTGCTCCTGATGATGAGAATGAGAATCAGCTTGCTTCTGCTGACGACGATGGTGATGATGATGTGAGCTGTTTTCTTTTCCCCATTTAGTTCCATCTATTAGATTGGGGCGAGATTTCTTCTTTCTTACATTTTGTTATGCATGATAGGTACAGGAGGCTGAACAAAAGTCCAGTGAAGAAGTTGGTTTGGATCCGAATGAAGAGGATTCAGAAAGTAATTCAAAGTGGGCATCAGAATCTGGGAAGCTCCAGAGACAGATCTTTGAACTCTGGAATAATTGCAATGTAGCATTGGTACACAGGACCTATTTCTTCTTGCAATTGAAAGGCCATCCAAAAGAGTCCATATACATGGAGGTAGAGCTCAAGAGGCTATCCATCCTCAAGGAGTCATTTTCTCAGGGAAATCAAAATGCAGAAGTTGCCGATAGGTATGCTTACAGTAGTACCTCATTCCTTACTTACCTAGTAATAGTATGCAAGAACCTTAACTTTTCTGTAAACAGTCTCAAGGATCTACGCCGGGAAAGGCAGTGGCTGAGCAAACTGATGAAGAAGAAGTTCTCAGAGCTGGACTTACAGACCCTCTACTTGCATTGGGGGATAGGTTTGAACACAAAGGATAGGAGATTGCAATTGGCTCATCGCTTGTGGACTGACACAGAAGACATGCAGCACATCACAGAGAGTGCCAAGATAGTCTCAAAGCTTGTCGGTGTTGCACGACCCGAACCTGCTTTCAAGGAGATGTTTGGGCTCTACTTTGCATGTCCTCGGCGCTCAAGCAGCTGGAAATTTTATTGATGGAAGAGCGGTGTGAAATTCTCCCTTGCAAATATAGAAAAAAAAATACCACTTTGCTGCTTCTTGCAGACTATTGTGATACATCTAACAGCTATGCAGTGATGTTTCTGTCTGAATCTGATTGCAATGGAGTGCGAGAAACCTTGTAAATCTTCTCAGGACTAGAAAAGCTGTATGGTTTTGTAATTCTAATATTGTTGCTGTTTGTAAGTAGTAACAAACAAGTAATCACTGCAGAATCTGTAATCATATATATACTCTTTGTTCATAATAGATAGTGTCCAGAACCCAGCAGAACCTCTACTGTGAAGCTGCTTCTGCATTTTTGTTTGGTCTGCCGTGAAACTAACGTGATGCTGACATGGCCAAGTGGTTTGTAGGTCTTTAGCTCAAAGGCCAACGTGTTAATGCTTTGGATTAAATTAGTACAAAGTACGTAGATTGAGTATATATTTCGACCTTTTCCCTTTGCATTGGCCTATGCCTTAATCGGACATGAGCCTGTTTTGGACCTTTGGTCACTCCAAATTGAAGTTTGAAAGTTAAAATTTTGTTCTTTACCCTACTTTTTCATCAAAACATTATCAACTTTACTTACCGATTCAAAATATAACTTCCCACAAGAAGTTCGGATGAATAAAAATGAGAAACTCAAGGATAAACCCATGATAGTAATTAAAAAATATAATGTGCATTGTGCATAGTAGTTTCACAATGTTGGTTCCTAAACATTGACTTGTATGTATTAAAATACAACAATAGCTTAAAAATAGCTTACCAAACTTTATTAACAGAAACACTACATGATATGGTGTAGCATATGCAGCAGATCAACTTGGCAAGTTACTTGCATCACCAATTATCCGTTTCTCAGAAGTTCGCAGAGAACCACCCTTTCTCTATTCTGCTCTGGACTGGCCAGCTCTGGAGGACAGGATGATGCCAACAATGAGGCCATAAAGAGCCAACGCCTCAGCAAAAATGAGAATAAGTATCATCCCCACAAAAAGTTTTGGCTGTTGTGCATTAGCTCTACAGAAATACAACTAAATATCAGCAGTGTACAAATTGCATAAGATCACACAGGGAATAGAATGAAAACATGGTTCCACAAGTATTACTTCAAAAAAACATGGTTATGGAAATAAGGTTGTCTACTATTGGTTCGCTATGCAATTTAAAACTGGAATGACGCATCTGGTACAAACGTTAGTAAAAAAAACAATTAACATTTGACAATGTATAAATTTTAGCCAATAGAAAATTTTATATTTTCCAAACACCCTTCAAATAGAGAGAAAATATCACTCCCTCCGTTCCAAAAATTAAAACCTCGTGATCCTAAAATTGGATGTTTCAAAATGTGTCAACTTTCCTTTCGAGGTTAAAAAAATCAAAGGTCAGGGGAATTATTTTTAGAACTGAGGGTATATACAGAAAATAGTTGAGATATTAAATGTCCGAATCTACCCACAAGAGACAGGACAGGACAGGACCTCTAGCCTAGGTAAGTGCAGGCAGAAGATTTCAACTAGAAAGCAGGCAAGACCTGTTGTACCCTACCAGATAGTTTTGTCATTGACCATGGTCTTCAATTTCTAAAAAGGTTTTAGTACAAGTGACAGATAGGTACATCAGTTATTCACAAAACAAAAGGGTTTAAATGGTCAAGAAAAGACGTACTCAGACATAAAAATGACTTCCTTGTAAGACTAAAGCTAAGACTTATCAACAATTCAAGTTCCATAAGAAATTATTACAAGAACAAAAAACGACTTATCAACAATTCAAGTTCCATAAGAAATCATTACAATAACAAAAAACATTGTAAAGGCTCAAGTTTCTTAAGCAATATGTATAAAGTAACCAGGAGGATTATTTTGAAGGAAATAGAGGCCAGTAATGCCAAAAATAATGTAGCTCCTACGCGTAATGAGTAAACAACCTCAGAAGCTAGAACGTCCATGTAACTATACAGTTGCAATTAATTGCTATCTAGTTAATCCATTTTGCTTGTGAACCCCTAAAACTGGTCATACTTCATCCAGAACATCCTCAATATAAGATAAGTACTTTCCCTACGGCCTCAGGCTTCAACAGTTCACCTTGGGCATCTATTAATGCAGCCCGGTTGACAAACAACTAAATCCAAACGCAGTTCACAGTTAAATAGATCACATTCAAACAAAAACATGACAAGATCACACCAGATACAATTAGAATGTAAGCTAACAGTCAATTGAGAAAGAAAGAGATATACCTAACACCAGCATCACCGACAATACCAATAGCCATCCCAGCAGAAAGACCAGCAAGCCCACAGGCGAGTCCAGAAGAGAGGTGGGCATAGCCATCAAACAAGTAATACGATTTGGCCTTGGGGTTAATCCCAGTACTGATGATGACAGCAATGATCAAACCGTAAATGCCCAGAACTCCAGCCATAACAACCGGCACGATCGATTTCATCACCAGCTCCGGCCTCATCACTCCCATGGACGCCACGCCAACGCCGCTCTTCGCCGTCCCGTACGCGGCCCCCATACCTGAACCAATAGAACAAACCCTAAATCAGTTCAACACATGCAAAGACTACTCAACAATAGCTTTAACTATTCACTGTCCATTCGAAGCCATTAAATTGCTGCAAAACAGGAAACAAAATCGAGAAAAGGGGGGATTAATTAGGGATTTGAACCGAAAACGAGAGAGAGGGGCTTACAAGAGAAGACAAGTGCGGCAGCGGCGCCGAGTAAGCCGAAGAAGGGAGCAGTTTCATCGCCGCTGAAAGTAGCCATGATTCGAGATTGAAGATCGAGATCGGAGGATTGGAAACTGTAGATTCGAGGATCGAGAGAGAAGAAGAAGAAGAAGAGCAATAGAAATTGGAAGGATTAGAGATGAAAAAGACGGTGTGAGTCGGGAAGGAAGTTTCGCAGTACCACCGTAACCATAACCATTACCATGTGATCTGATGTAACCACATGAGTAAAACGTGTGTGGGCCATATCAACTTATGCAGCTGATCGGGGTGCGTGACTTGCGTGTGCTGCTCAAATTTTTTTTCTTTATTATCATATAATGGAACTTTTATCGATGCGAAAAATCAAACTATAACAGACAAACTAACAAGATTAATACAAATGATAGAAAATTAAAAGAGATTAGAACTTATAATTTGTAAGTGTGGAACGCTCAATCCTATAACAGAGTACCCAGCTATACTAAGGGTTGAAAAAAAGAGACAAGCTCTGGGGCAATACTGAGAGAAGTCAACATATTTCCTGACTCGATCTGAAACCCGTGGAGAAAGATTATGAGAAATTGTGGGTTGCACGGGTAGTCTGGTAGAACACCAGGAAATGAGAGATCAGGGTGTCGGACTTGCACCAAACATGGTAGTGCAAAGTGTGCATCCTCACACACACTTCGTTGCACAGAGGGGCACTCATTTTCCTTGGCGAGGCTGCTTCGCAGACCTTACCTTTTCCTGCTCCGGGACTACCTGTACCTTGACCGATGTGGGTGCATTCAGACTCATCTTCTTCGGGGCCTGCATCGTAGCTAGCACTCTCTCGTCTTTGAGACTAAATTTTGTGGCTCCTTTCCGTGTTTGACGGGTAATTAGGGGCATCAATGGGGGTTAAAGAGGTAGTCACCTACCCCTTTTCGAGTAGGAACGTTTCCTGCTTCGGTACGAGTGGGTTGACATTCCTATCGTGTTCCGTCTCGCCTTCAAAAGGGTTCAGCTGAGACGGATTAGGGGAGCAAGGCCTGAGCATCATACTCCATGTATGGACGGCCTTGGTGCAATAAGGGTCAGCAGACTAGGGGTACTTCTCACCATTATCCGAGGCCTATGCCTGGTCGGGATAGGATCCGGCAAGTCCTTCCTAATCTCTGCCTTGATATGAGGGATTTTTAAGGCCATGAGGGAGAGGTAAAACTGTGCTCAACCAGATTTCACGCGCTTCAGTCCTCTGAAATTGTCGCTGAGGTATGCACGAGGAACGCTCGTGAATGGATCGTTTATGCCTGATTGGCAAAGGTAGTTCGTGTTTTTTCAGGCTAGGTGTCGGAGTAAAGGGGAGATTAGAAAATAGTAGGATTAGATTGAACCGAAATTGGAAGCAGAAATAGAAGAATCAAGGCAGAGAGTCAATGAACATAATGAAGGTAATAAGAAGGAAGAAGAAGAAGGTAAGGCTTCCGCATCTTCTTCCGACAAGCCACCGATGAACGCCTTGCTGTTGACGAGATGCCAATCTACGTCGTACATATCTTCATCTCTAGGCGGTAGATTTTAGGGGTCTCCTCTCATAAAGTAAGAAGAAATAGAGGAGTGATTAGTTGTAGAGGTGATGGCTATGAGAGTCGGTGGGAGTTTGGGGTCAGGGGAGAAGTGGTCTTGCAAGATGTCATTGTGCTGTTGTGATGGTGGTTGTTGCTCGGAGAACTGATGGAGTGGAAAGAGAGGTGTGTTTGATGTATGAAACACTTGGGTTCATATTTGAGAGGAAGAGCAATCACATGTTTTGGGTAGTAGTAGGACTCGAAATTCTGAACAAGTTCACTTTAGTGTGTTGTGTTGCTCGGTGAACTGATGGAATGGAAGGGAAGGAGTGTTTGATTTGGAGAGAAGAGAGGAAAGGAGAGGCTTTTAGGGTTTCAGGGGTCAAGAGGGGTAATTTTGTCATTTTATAAAGTTTAGGTCATGTATCATGCACATAACGATTTTCCATTCAAAAATAGGCGAAAAATTAACGATAAATACTAAACTGACACAAATAAAGTTTAGGATACCGAGATGATACGAAAAAAATCTAAGGTACTCTAAATACAATCTGAAAGACATTGTATTGAAAACATCGCTAATTTCTTTTCTAGAATTTATAAGATTTAAATGAATAAGAGTAAAATCATCATTTCATTCTATGTTAACAAACACATTTGTCATATGATTAACGGAATAAAATATTATGAATAAGAGTAAAATCATCATTTCATTCTCTATTAACAAACACATACTGTCATATGATTAACGGAATAAAATATTCCGCTAATCTTTTTTAACACTTTAAAAAAAAATTATGACCAAAAGATAAAATAACACATCAGACATTTTAAAATGTTCCGCTAATCTTTTTAAAATGTCTCATTTTTTTCCAAAAAAAAATATACGAGACATTTTAAAACATATGGAACCATAAGGTACATGAACAAAGCATAAAAATATCAGAAGACATTTATAACCCTAATTCCATGTACTCACTCTAAACATTATCTTCAAAGTTATCAGGAAAATATACCAGCAATGTAAACATCATCCTTACACTTGATTTGGTCAAAAGGAAAATTCTGAAAGATGTTTTGCCAAAGGAAATGAACCGACCCCAAGCCGCCAACACCTGAGACAATAATCTTCCTCTGATAGGCACAACAAATATGCCCCATCATGATTACCATAAAAAAAAATTAAGCCCCGTCATGATTACCATCAAAAAAAAATTATGCCCCGTCAGGAAATTTTCATCTCAAACAACAAAAGAGTGAATCAACAAAAAGATCCTAAACACAGTTAAGATTGCGTCAGACAAAATAAGAACATATTCATCATCCAAGACATCAGCACTCTGATGCAAGGCTAGGAACAAGAGGGGTATGTCTCTTTTAAGAATCAGTGACATCCATGGCTCTAGATAAAAGGAGAAACTCTAATTGGCACATGGAGCAGTCTGAAAAGCTCCAGCTTACAGAGTTACAATGACATAACAAAGTAGGAAAAAAGGTGACATGATCAGTAGTCTCACCTTTCATGTTCACTCTAACAAAATCAGCTGGAACTTCCATCTCATATGTACCACCTTGCATTTAGTCAGACCTGCTTATTGTTCAAAGCCCTTGGAGATCTTCTACACTTCAAAGTCTCTTTCTTGGAAGCATTCTTTTCCTTCTTTGGTGTATTGATCTGCTTGTCAGCCTTAGAGGAAGTAGCATTTCCTCCAGGCTGAGGGTTACTAAGCTTTTCCTCTTTGCTGCTGTCTAAAGGCTCATCAGTTTCCATTTTGGGTGCACACTGACTTCTATCTACCTGACTGTGATTCTTTTGTGTGTTTCGTTGCCTCGGGGATTTTCTACATTCCTCGCCTTCTCCTTCATGGTCAATCTTCTCCTGCTTCTTTGGAGTACCACTCTTCTTAGAACCTGCAGCTTGATTCACTTTCTTTTCTGGAGAGTTGAGACAAGACCCATTCACTTCAGTACCTGCCGTCCCATTTTTCATTGCAACATCAGCAATGTAATCCAGATCAGTTGGCACAGAAGGGGGATCAAGTTCTACAGAACCTTCAGGAACACCTTCTCCCTCTGCACCTGTCATTTTAAATGATGGAACCCGATGGGAAAACCTAAATATCTCTTTAGGTTTTAGTTGAAATGAGGTGATCCCATGCACCTTTGTTTGCTGAAAAAGGCTTACAAACCCCTTCACTTTGCCCAAATACGCAACCGTAATGCCAGAAACCCCGTCAAAATCTGAGAGGACCTCTACAATTTCAAATTTGAAAGGTTTATGCTTTTCGGGTTCGGCATGCCAGCTAATATCCCAATCCTTGAAAAGGGCCCAAATTTCACCTTTCAAAGGGTATACCAAGAAACAATTCCTACCAGGGCCCTTCATCCATGTAATTTGGTGAGAGAACATAGGCAAATCTTCAGTTATTTGAGAGGTCCCCAGTTTAAACTTACCACAAGCAGCAGGCAGCTTCTTGGTCCATTTAACCTCATCAACATCTTGTTTATCTGGATTAGGCTCCAGCCAAGTTATTTTCAGCTTGAATCCAGGAGAGAACACTTTACTCACTCGAGCATAGAATCTTGGCATGCCATCATTGTCATCATAAGCAGCCCATATTTGATCAACTTTAAAACAGTTTTCTGCTTTATCTTTCTCAAAATTACTGAAATCTGGATCAGGATACTCAAATGTTTCTGGATCTGAGGTGGCATCATCTTCATCATCATCATCATCATCAACTTTGGACTTTTCTTCATTGCAATCTGCTGCGGTTGGTGGAGCATTTTTGTTTGACGAATCATCCCCCCTTGGTTTCTTTGCAGAGTTCACAAAATCATCATCATTATCACCTAACTTTTCATTGTAAGAAACACCCTGCTTTTGCCGGGAAGATTTCCTCCGCTCGAGGCCTTCATGCAGATTGCCACCATTTTCTTGGAATACAGAATCTTCTTCAGAATCAGTTTCAACAGTAGCACAGCTCTCACTTGATTCTGCTGCAGACGATCTGCCTCTCTTCCTTTTTGTGTTTCTTGAAGTTGCTGATTCCTTTGGTTTCACAGGCGCCTCAGACTTTGACTTTACAACATCTTCTTTATCTGTTTTCACATTAGCAGTTTCTTTAACTTTTTTTGCACTACCAGGTTCTTTCTTCTTGCCTTTAGAGGCCTTGCCATTTTCTGATACCATTTTAGTGCCCTGGTTAAGAACTGAACCATTATTCTGAAACGGGCCCCTAGATGATCCCGTACCAATGCTTTGAGCACCTATGTCATATGCAGTAAAGGTTCTCTGGCAACTCTGGCAGAGCAACCGACTATTCAGAACACTCTTTGGGTATTCATATCTTACATTGCAAAAGCAGCAGCTTGTCCAGAAAGTCATCGGATGATGATGCGTACCAAAGAACTGTGTGTTGGGAACTTTTGGAAAACAAGTGGCTGCCACATGCCGTGGTTGACTGACAGAAGTTTTCCCATTGACCTGATGGGATGATGGCTTTGGTGCAGGAATTTTCACTGCAACCTTATATCTATTATCATATAGGGAACGAGATGCAGGATCTGCAAGCACTCTGTTTGCTTCCCCAATGAGCTTGAAAGCCGCCTCAGCACCAGAAAATTTGTTCTTATCAGGATGAAGTAACAGAGCAAGCTTTCTATACTGCTTCTTGATGGCTGTCTCACCGGCCAGTTGTTCTAACTGAAGAACTTTATACCAGTCCATTAGTGGACCATACAGCTTGTTTTCTGCGGAGCAATGAACCTCACAAACGGTACGTAATTGTGAGATGTTCTCAAGATCAGGGAAGAGTCGTTGAGCCTTCATAGCAAACTTAAGGCCTCCGACAAAATCACTTTGCTGCATTTTCTGTTCAGCAAGTTGTTTAGCTCTAAACGCTTCTTCTTTATTGCACTCCATTGTAAACTCTGAGGCCAATGATCACCAACTCACATATACCAAATTGAAAAGGATAACTTCAGTGTCAGCCACGGTTGATCATTCATCAATACCCTTCTGCATCAATAAAATTCAAAGGACCTTTGCTTAGACCTTTTAATCCTTTACAAACTTCTAACCATAAAAAAATGTACCACAGCAGCTTCCCATGCTATAAAGAAACTACAATCTCAATACGACCGTAGGGAGCAGAGATCAGACAGGACTATAAATACTAACTGGTCACAACCTCTTTCATGTGCATACAAATGGTAACAAGTAAAGCCCACAACATCAATTTCAAAAACCCCAATGAGAAACACAACAGTACAAATCTAAATTACGAAGTAGACACAATGAAACAACATGGGACGATACAAAATTAAACAATCACCACAAGCAGACATGCCATGACAATGATTTTCATTTTTCATAACAATGATTCTCAATGTACAGCATTTTTAAGTTTTAGTCAAAGTTCCTTCTTTTAAAAATCTAAAACATATGAAAATCTATTATAATCCACTTCTAGCAAATAGTTAGAAAACAATGGCTACATGAATTGTGAACTTCAGAAACATCTCAGATGGGGGATAATAACAACATTGCAATAAAAGAACAAAAGGCAAACACACATCATCAATCTAAACTGTTTCAATGCTAGGAAAATGTTACAAGTACCAGGACAGAACTCACTGTTTGCTTGTCTATTATGGACCCATTATAAGCAACACTCCAATTCATACTCACAACCCAATAAAACTCAAATTCCATAACATTTTACCGGCAAACAAACACCCCCTCGAAATAAACTTAGACTAGCAACTGTACCCGGAAAATAAACACAACACCCAACCGCCGAAACACTACCATGCGCCAGAACAAAACTTAACACAAAGCACACAAACATAAGAAATCACATACCCAGATGCCAATACATTCTCGCACGGTGATTACAGTAAGGAATCAAGCGAAGAAATCAGCAAAATCGGGTACTCAGAATCCAGAATTTTCGGAGGTAGCGAAAATTTTGGTAATCAAATAGAGCCTAGGGCAACAAGCAGAAAATCGGGACAATCCCTAGAAGCGGGAGTGACGAAGGGAGAAAGAGAAGGTTGTAGGGAGAAGGATAGTAGAATCTGAAGAAAATGGAAGAGGAGAAGAAGAAACTTACTTGTGATGCGGTATGAGCAGTGAGGAGAGAGAAGGGGTTTCGAGAAAGATGGAGGGAGGAAAGAGAAAAGTGGGGAGATTTGGGGGAGCAAAGAGAGGGAAAGTGTGAAATTGGAGAGGGAAATAAAAATGAAACCCTCCAATCTCACTCCCAATTTTTAAATTTCACACTTTTTTTCCTTTCCAACATAAATGATGATTTTTAAATTTTCCACCTAGTTTTATACTTGGTAATTAGTAATTACTATGGAAAATAGTATCTATATTCAAATAAAATAAAAATAAAAATTGATTAAATATAAAAAACAATTGTAAATTTTGTATACATCATATGATAATTAAAAAAAACTAAATGATAATTATAAATTATGTGATTATCCTATAATTATGTTTTTTTAATTGTATTTCAAATAAGTATTTGAATTTAAACTTAACTAATTGTTGTGATGTAATTTTTTTTTACTTGAAGGTGCGAGATTTCATTAAGCTTCAGAATTAAAAATACATCGTAGTACATGAGGGAGATGTCCGGACCACTGAAGAACATGTATAAAATGCGCCTCTCTGACTAGCCAGTGAGTCGTTTTGTTCGTAGTTCTTTTTACAAATTGGAGAAATATTTTCTCGTTTCGAGACAGCATATGACGGATATCCCTAATAATGGTACGCACTAGTAAGGCTGGGGGATCCCCTGCCTTGATCATGTTAAGGATGACTTGAGCATCAGATCGAATAATAATTAGGCATGTCCCCATAGAGGTAGTATTGCATAGTCGTTCTAATTGCATAGGCCTTAATCACAATTGGGGACCACCATCCCGTGAGGACCCCGTTTGCAGTTAATCCGACCGTTTCATCACCTGGCCGGATTGCAAGACCCCAACCCGACTGATCTGAATCCTAGAAGGTGGCTCCATCCATGTACCTATCGGAAGGGAGACCCATCTAGACGGCCATCGAGGACGATTCTAAGGAGGGGACAGAACACTGACGTTCGCTTCCCGCCAAGCTATGAGATGAGTTTTTGCAGCCGAGGTTACACTTATGGCAGTAGGCATGACCCCTATCCACATCAGGGCATTCATGGCCTTCGATATTTCCCGAAGAACACTAAGGATCTTTGCTGTCCGGCCCACATTTGTACATGCCGCCACATTTTCCCACCATGCCTCAAAATCCATAGTGTTCGCATATGGTTGAACTACACCCAATTGTGTCCAACATGTTTGCGCAAAACCGCGGGAAAGTGTTGCTACATTTAAGTTGGAAATGGTTGTGTCAAGCAAGAAGTTATTCGAGATGTCAGCAGACAGCATATGCGTGCCCAGCAGCAAAAAATAGAAGAGATGTCAACCCAGATGTCAACCGACATCTGCGTATCTAGTGCTGCATATTTGCTTCTTAAACGAATATATATTAATTAATATATAGTGTATTCATTTTAGGAAGTAAGATATGTTTCCAAAACTTAAAGATACGTATCTAATAGATATCTTATCCATTTAGGAATTACTATATCACAAGGAAACTTGAAGATACGTTTCCTAGTTTTGACATACTATTGCGATATGTTTCATTCCTTAAAGATATCGCTAGGATATAAATCAGATATGTTTAGGAAAGACTTTAACACAAGGAAACAAAGGAATTTGGGTTTCCTAGTTCGAATATACTTTTGTGATTTGTGAAGATATTTTGCGATAGTGATTTATTCCATTGAAGAAAGATACTAACGCAAGGAAACAAGGAGATTCAGTTTGATCACGACTCCGAAGGAAAGGGAAACCCTATAAGGCACATTTACAAGCTGTAGAAACTATATAACTCATGAATATATTCAGAGCTCCGCTTGATCGTTGTTTGATCCTAGATGTCGGTTCGAATGTCAATGACATCTTGAGCGCGCACGTGTCATAATTTGAAGGTAAATATCGCGCACTTAAAGATAAGTTTCTTATGTTTCCTGTCTTAAAGATACCTCTCTTCCAAGCATCAGATTTGTTTAGGGATTGTTTCCGAACTTGAATATAATTCTATTAAAGATATTTGTTTTCTTTAAAATTTGTTCCAGGTTATGGAAACTTTGTGATTGTGTTAGATCGTGACATTAAGGCTTGAGAAACCCTAAGGAGCCACGACTATACTAGATGGAGCAGCTATAAAAAGAAAAGGGGATTGCCATTAGCTGCTGATCGAGAAAGTGATCATCATTACCATTAGGGATAACCACCTTTCCTAACTGTGCCGG
>JAYMTN010000254.1:0-18758 GCA_036897425.1 Erodium trifolium
GTTAAGGACAACGCGAAGTTCCTCCAGTACGTTCACGAGCTGTAGATCGTGAACAGTCGATGTTGCCTTCCCTTGTTCGGTGATAATAACGTGTAATTTCCCGGTAGGGAAACTTTGTTTAGGGTTTGTGTGTGTTTTCCCTTTTTGCAATGAAATAAAAATTATGTTTATGGTAATTAATTATTATTTTAATTACCAACCGCTGGCGGCTCACCGCCGATAAAACGTTCCCTACTGTGAGTTGCTGCCGTTTCACGCCGGCGTTTAGCTGGCGGTGAAACAAAAAAATATTTTTTATTACTCACCGTCAGTAACCGACGATGGCGTTGTGGGTGCTCTAAGACAGGTACGATAAGGACATCTTTAATAATTTTCCCAAGACGTGTAAGTGGTTTTTGGCGCGGTGTATGTTTCGGTCTATTGGGGCAAGTTGGTTAGTAAATCAAAGGAAGTTGAAACTTGAAAGGTGTTTTCGAAAGTCATCAAAGTATCGGATAAGATTCGTTACATCGTTGTTGGGTTACATCAACTTGTAAAATTGTATTGATCTGTCTTTTCAATCAACTTCCAAATGGATAAGAATGGATTTGCCGATCCATTATGGTCCTACTCTTACCGGGTCAATACGCACAGCCCAGCCCAGCCCAACTCATCCGTAGTTATGGGCCTTGGTCCTCAATCTATGTTCGCAGATACATCCCGACCCAACAACTTCCTACAGGGAGGGTTATTGAACTTTTTTATGGCGCACGTGTTTTAAAAAGAGAATCTTCTGTTTGGTTTTGATAGTTTATGAACAAAACAAAAAAGACAAGGGATACAATTTGTCACGAAAATTTAATTAACGTTTACACAACGCTATACGTCGATTTAGGTTTTGAAATCACCCCTCTTAATTATTTCAAAAATGGTTAATATTATTACTTATTAGTGTCCTTTTTTTCATTGTTCTGTCTATTTTCAGATGCATTTGAGGCTGGGAATAGAGTAAAGAACAAAAGATAAGGTAAGTTGATGAGATTGGTTGGAAATGTGTAATTGTGTATCTGAAGGGTCACATAAAAAGAATTAAGGTGTGGATCAACATCTAGGACCCTAAAAGAGGTGACAGGGCTATATGTGTGGGAGGAAACATATAATAATGAAAACTTATTTGGTCCCTCGAAACCCACCTAATTTAAACCCTCTCTCCCACAGATCTCATCTTTATATAAACAAAACATCTATTTTGTTATTGGTCTTTGGATTTAGAACCTGGTCCACTTGTGTTCCAGTAAACTGGTCTCCCTCAAAAAAAATCTCAGGGGCCATTACCATGATTAATTATATGTATCTAATGAAATTACATCGGAATAAATTGATATCACATGTAATATTATCTTGATCAAAAACGTCGTCCTCAGCTTGTCTTCGGACATGCTCCACACAGGTGTGGGTGGGTTCCACCGGTGGCGGAGGAGTTGGCCGCATCGCCTTACGAAAGAGCTTCTCGTCCTCTCCACCACACCCCCGACGACCTGTCCCAATCTGATTAACTCCCCCAATCATCCTTCTATCCTAATGTGCCGTCGTCCATCCCCATGTCACTGCTATCGTCATATTATATGGCTGCGCCGCCATCTCTACAAACCATTATCTTGGTGAATGATGTAACACATTTTATTAATTATCAAAAACAGGATTATAAATTATAAAATTGTAAAAATAACAGGTTCTTTTTTTGATAGTTATACCTATTACGAATTATCAATGTCCATGTCGAGAATTGGAGAAACAAAGATTGAAGTGTTTACGTCAGGGTCATGGTGGGAGTAGATGCACTATCAATTCACATAATCGTTCACTTGCACAAGAGATAGAGAGTGATCATGATGATCCCTCTTCTTTGGTTGACGTTGAAGCTTTGTATTTGGTGGGCCATCATATCTCATCTCATAGAGCTTTTATTTATGTATAATAACTGAAAATTCACGACAAAATAATAAACATTTAGAGTAAATTATTTATATTTAGATCACAACTATATGAATTGATCGTTATGTTTTGATGTTTTAAACAATAAATAATTATTAAAAAAATACTGAGAGGATGGCACGTGGAGAATCAGATGATAGTGATAATATGGGCAGGACAAGCTTGACTTTAAGGCAGCATTTAAGGGACATTTTAAAATAAATAAATAATAAAATAAAATGGAAGAGAAATAGCATAATAAAAGAAAGAAGCAGCCGTAGAGGTAGTACCAGAAATACCATAATTGCACATAGGAATGGATGTTGACACGTCACCCGCCTTGCCTCCCTTCAAAGCTCTCCCTCCTTACTTATTACGTCCAATTCTCTCCCACGCGCCGCTCTTGTCATCTCCCTTTACTACCTACTCACTATTCTCACCATATTTCCTCCTTTTTATTTTGTAAACCATTTCAATATCATATTACACGTTTTCTTAGAATTTTCTAGGACTAAATGATTTTTTTTTACTAGAAGGTACAATATTATTAATTTAGATTTACAATTACAACTGAATACATCAGAGATAATTCTCTGACCACGAAGAACAGACAAAGAACAATAATGTTCATTATTATTTACATAATATAATCGTCCTTGACGGTATTGGAATGAACGTCATATAAGCAAGGTAAAACTAAACTAAGGTGAAGCTGACTACGGTTGCTCAAGGTATTATTTAAACGTTGCATGCTCTGTAAGTGCGACCGAACTTGCTATCATCCATTTATAAGGGAGCCAGAGCTCTTCCCATGGCCACTACCTAGAGCACTGGATTCCTTTCATTCCTTCATGCGGGAATACAGAGGAGTTGCTAATGTTGTGTCTGAATCTTGTTGGCTTCAGAATCTTCTTTTGAAGCTACATTGCCCGTTGTCTCGAGCTATATTGGTCTATTGCGACAATGTCAGTGCCATTTACTTATCCGGCAACCCTGTTCAACATCAACGCACGAAACATATTGAACTCGACATTCATTTCGTGCGGGAGAAAGTGGCTAAAGGCCATGTTCGGGGTCTCCATGTCCCCTCTCGGTTCCAAGTTGCTGACATATTCATGAATGGGCTTCCACATGTCCTTTTCACCGACTTCAGGTCCAGTCTGAACGTTTTGCCTCCTCCAGTTCTGACTGAAGAGGCGTGTTAGATAAGATAATATTCATTTGTAATTTGTAGGGATGGCAAAATAACCCGAACCCGATGGGTACCCGAAACGATCGGGTAGGGTATTGACGGGTATTGTTTTAATCGGGTAGGGTATTTCTCGTTGACCGGGTACATTGACCGGGTACGGGTAGGGTACGGGTTTAGCCTTACCCGCCCCAAACCCTACCTGATCTTATATATAAGTTCATAATTATAAACCTAATAATAAGTCAATTGCAATTAAAAAGTTGTACGGTCATAACTTATAAGTTCATAATACCATAAAATTCTTTTGGGTTTATTGATCATTAAAAAGAAAAACTTGAAAAAGATTACTTTTGCTTGGTTGTTACTTGATATTATGATTGTTGTATGTTGAGACTTGAGATGTGGAAAAAAGTCTAAAATTTCATATTTTTAACTACTTAAATTTATATGGAATGATTAGTTAGTTCCCTTTTTTTTTGTCTTATAATCCACATGTCATATGAACAAGTCAGGGTAATATCCGATCCGAACGGGTAAAAATCAGGCAGGGTATTGACCGGATATACATAGGGTACGAGTATTGGGTATGAAAATCGGGTAGGGTATGAGTATCACAAAACCCGACCCATACCCTACCCATTGCCATCCCTAGTAATTTTGTATTGGTGATCATGTATATTTTGTATTCAAAACATGATTAGTTTGTACTTAACCAAACACATATCATTGAGAATAGCAAACAACCTATTCCAACCGTTAATGGTCTTTTTGTTATCTTTCAGTTCTATTGATGAAGTACGTTTTGCTATATTGTGTTATGTTTATGTGTTTCTTCATTCCTTGGAGTTTTAAAAGCATTTATAAAACTTCGCTATGAAAAATCATTAAATGAGATTAAGCTTCATAATCAAATTACAAATTATTATAAACAAATCATTAAATGATCTGCATTATATTTCGTGGGAAGTGTATGAAATGTCCAACATATAACACTCAAACGATCACTTTATTATGTAAACAAAATTGAGTGTAGTTTTATATAATTTTATGGTGCGTAGTGAGCTACCTCTTATTCATATTGTTATTGGATAGCCATTTGAAACCATGTGATTGATGTACTTTTTAACCTCTTTTTTCATGTTAAGATACTTTTTAGCCGAATAGCATCGTGTAAAGTAGAACTTCCCCTCCGAAAAGAAAGTAGAACTAAAAAAAGGGCATATGATTCCCAACTAGAGACCAGAAAAGGTAAATCACTATAATGTCATGTCTGGTCTATTTCTATTTCTTTCATATGTCAAATCACATATTCTCCTAATAAATTCCCAAAATTGATTTTATTTATTTATTTAAATCTAGACAAATTGTCATGAAGATGGACATATCCCAGCTGTCCACCTCTTCCTTAATCACATGTGGTTTCCATTTCCTCCCCTAAATTGCTATAAGAAAAGTTGTTTTGTCTTCATTTATGTTGGCATTTGATAATTAAATATTTTTGATTGAAGGAATTAAGTTGACTTTTCAAGGACCAAATATGTTTAGAATTGGACCCAACATATAGGCTCCCATGATAATGCCAATAATACACACACTGGTGTATGATTCATTTACCATGATGAAATAGTACTGAGTGATGCACACGCGCTGAAGGCGCGAGTGGGATATCGGGTTGGACAGAGTTTAAAAGTGTTTCCACTCGATGTCCTTGCTCTGCTACCTCCATAAAGGCGTGTTGTTGCTCCACTGAACCAAAAGTAGAGCACCCAGAAAAAGGAAGGAGGAGAAGAGGATCGGAGAGACCCAGAATAGATGAGAGAGAGGTAATATGAGTAGCCGTCTCGCTCCATTGTCAGAAGAGCCCATTGACGACGAGCCCTCGAAGAAAGGCCACTCCTCGGCCTCTTCATGGAGGACCTGGCTCAGGACCCACTTCTCCTTCTCCAAGAAATCCGATCTCAAGATCCTCCTCGGCGTCCTCGGCTGCCCTCTCTTCCCCGTCTCCATCCACCCCGACATCGTCCACAACCAGGTAATCGGAGAAACAGAGCTTGAAGATTCCTCTGTTTTCAATACATTTTCTGATTTAATTTTTTGGTGGGGCAGGTCTCTTCGTCGGCTCAGTACATCGTGCAGCACTTCGTGGCGGCGACGGGCTGCCGGAAGCTGGAGGGGAGGGTGAAGAACATATTCGCCACCGGGAAAGTGACGATGGGTATGGTGGACGATTTGGGTTCCGGCGGGGGAGGAGCCAATGCCGGCGCCGGGGTTTCGGAGAAAGGGTGCTTCGTGATGTGGCAGATGAATCCGAATAAGTGGCTGATAGAGCTGGTGCTGGCCGGTCAGAAGGTGGTCGCCGGCAGTGACGGCACCGTCGCCTGGCGCCACACTCCCTGGCTCGGCGTCCACGCCGCCAAAGGTGCCGTCCGTCCTCTTCGCCGTGCTATTCAGGTTAGAACAACAACATTGGACCATGTTCTAAGTAATTGCCCCCAACAGTCTCCACCAGAATCAATTTGATTTCTCTTTTAATGTCCTAATAATTAGGGGATGCTCCGAAACAGCTGTTGCTATCACATTTGATCAACAAAGCTGACATTTTAGTTGTGGATCCAAGTTGAAATGGTTGGCTTGGAGCTGATTGTTTCACATTTGATAACGAAATGTACTTTGTTTAAAATAGGGATAACATCGAATTCTAACCGGTTCCAGAAAGGTCATTAGGAGGTCATAACCTTTATTTAAAATAAGGAATGTTACTTTTATAACAAATTATCACATTTGTATTAGGACCCGTGACAAAAAATGAAACGTACTTAAAACATGCGACTGATCTTTCTGAGATAGTTAAGATTTAGCGTTTTCCTTTTAAAATAATGATCCGACAAGACCAAGTGTTACAAGAGAGACCAGATCCTGGTTTACATGGTGTACCAGATCTTACATGATGCAGAACATGAAACCAATTCAATTATAACCTTAACTGCTCCCCATCTTTTAACATTATATAAACCTATAGATCACGTTTCAGCTTCCAAATCGTGATTATTTTAATTAATATCAAATAGTTGTTGTTGTTGTTGTTGCAGGGGTTGGATCCAGTGGCGGTGGCAGCTGTGTTCTCGCCGTCTCAGTACATGGGCGAGAAGCAGATCGCGGGCGTTGATTGTTTCGTTTTAAAACTGTCGACGGATCAGACGGACCTGGTGGATCGGAGCGACAACACGGCGGAGATGATAAAGCACGTGATATTCGGCTACTTCAGCCAGAGGAGCGGGCTGCTGGTGTGCCTGGAGGACTCCTACCTGACGAGGATCCAGTCCCCTGGGGCCCACCCCTTGTACTGGGAGACCACCATGGCGACCAGGATCGAGGACTACAGGACGGTGGAGGGCGGCGTTTTGATCGCCCACGCCGGCCAGTCGAGCGTGATCATCAAGCGGTTCGGGGACAACTTGAAGGCCGGCTCCGCGGTCACGCGCCTGGAGGAGAAGTGGACCATAGACGACCTCGCGTTTAACGTGGCTGGGCTGTCGTTGGACTGCTTCATTCCTCCCAAGGAGGTGCAGAGAGATGAGCCGCAGGAGAACCGGATTGATTTGAGATCACCGTTGCATCATCCAAAATGAACAACAGAACAAGGGTTGACCTTCTGAGAATGTGTATTATGTGGGCTTAGTATATACGTATACTTTTATATACTGTATTTGAGAAATGCTCTGGGCCATTTTTTGCTTTTGGCCTTTGGAGAAATTCTTAATGTTCGTCTCGGGCTCAGCCATATGTAATGCAACTTTCAAACATAACAAATATATATATTTGAATCATTTCTATTTGTTAGTTGTGTTGTTAAAGGACATTCTAGTTGAGGATTCTTGTGATTAGTGAAGATCCAGCATTTAGAATGACTGGCTGTTTTAGGACTATTTCAGGAGTGATTCTGTTAAAAAATGGATCTTTTTTCTTCTTTATGGGGTGACAAAAATGTTAGATTCCAAATAGCCTCTCTTAGAGCACTTATCTTGGTGGTTGAAATTGAGTCGGGACTGTTATTGATTCGGTAAAAAAATGACGAAAATGTGATCGCTTCTCTCTCGATGGTCGATAAATCTTTCAACGTTCATTCTCGTCAATTCTCTCTCTGCTCTCTCCTCTTTTCTTCTGTTTCTCCTCCCTCAACGTTTCTTCTCTTACTATATGTCCATTTTTGTCGGAAACGACCCTCCAAATCCGACTACAACTAAGGGTGAACAACAAATCCGACCCCCACCCCTCATGTGGATGCTCTTATGTTTGTTTTTTCATTTTTCGTGACATTTGACCGATTAGTTTCCAAATATATTGAATCATTTCCGAATTGTCCCACCTAATTAGCCTCCCATCATGAATAGTCTTATATGAAAATGGAAATGTCTTAAAAGTTTTTTATTTTATTTTATTTATTTTCGAGTCCTCAAGTTTCACTCAATTAAGCTTGAAGCCCTCTCTCTTTTGTTGTCAGTCTGAAAATTTGAGAAATTGCCGTACATACCCCCGAAAAGCCGTTGGGCATGGGTGGAGCTTCACCAGATAGCGTTCGGAGACAAAGCTGCTTCTCGGGTTCTCATTCTCCTCAGCATCTTCTGCGCCTGACCTTGACAGCCCGACCCAACCCGCCCGACCTTCTATCCGAGTCATGCTCACCGAGTCAGCCAGACGAGGCGTGTTCGCAACTCGGAGGATCGGAGCAGGAGACCTCAACCACAGTCAAGGAATTCGCATGTTGGAGGTGTTTCGTTTTGTTGTGAAGAGTGTAGAGACCACTGGAAGGTATATCGGGCTTCTTTTCTGTTCTATGTTGGTCCAGATGTGGAGCTCTAGGATCATATCTTTTTGTTTATTTGTTCATTGAAGATAAATTTGTGGGGTTTGGTATGGTTTAGGTGGTGATGAAGGTTGGAAAATGATTTCTGTTTGAAGTTTTGCTTCTGAAGGAACCGGTGTTTTAGTGCTATGCTTACGTTTTGATAGAAACAGTGAAATGCTTTTCATCTGGCAATCGATACAATACAAATATTCAGTAGCAATTACCCAGTTTTAATTCTAGGATTATTGTGTGTTAATTGGGCCCATAGTTACAATCAAGAGAAATGTATCAATATCTTTGTATAGAGTTGTCAAGAAGTGTAATGCTTTACTGAGACATCATTTGGAGTGCTTATTGAGTGTTTTCTGTGGCCAATTTTGGCTAAGAAATTAGCACGGGAAGGATTTTGATCGCCCGTGTGCCAAATTGCTTTCTAGTAATTCATATATCAGTTCAATGCACATACAGCACTTTAGTTTCCAATCTCTGAGTTTTGAGTCAGATTGTAAATTGTCGGTATGGTGTGTTGAGGGAACTTATAGTTGGTAAGTATTTAACATTTTCGATCCCACAACTGGTAATGTTTCAAGCAATTTATGAGTATGACAGCATGAGGGCCCTGAATGGCTTCTTATTTTCGTTTGTGACACCCGATGCAAATGTAGGAAAAATGCATGGTAAAGAAGTGGGTAAAGTTAAAAGGACTAGTCTGTGTGCAATATGTGGTTCAATTGTGTCTTGTCTTTTTTATGCATATAATCTGTTCATTGAAATAGTTACTTGAAGTGTCATCAAGAGTACAGTTTACCCCCCTTAAATCATTTGGGTTGGTCTACCACATGATTTTGTTATCTTATGAATAGCTAAGATGTTTATTTACTTGACATTGAAACTTTGTGATTTTTAGTTTTTTCATGAAGTTGAATCAGAGTAGATTTGGTTGGCCTACGATGACTATTGCTAGTAAGGGACTTTCTAAAATCTTTGTTCTTTTCTCTGTAATCTGTATGGTGATGGATCCTCTGGCAGTATTTTATTCACGCTGTTGGTATAAAACATATGCACTAGTTATGTCTCCGATGTCACAATAAAACAATAAGAGGGCATTATAATGTCCTATATGCTGAGCCTCTTACTACTCCATGTTTCACCTCCTTTCATTACTGTCATTACTGTAAGCTGCATAGTGTATGACATACTTCGTGGCACCAAAAAACTTATGTCTATATAAAAATTGTAATATGTAACTGTTCGAATTGAACCTGAGATCAAAGAAGGAAGTTCATACCAATTTTTTCCGTTCGTTGGAGGTTTTTGATGACTTATCTCTTCATTTGAATTGCTGATCAACAGTTTACACCATTTAGCTTTAGTGTATACCGTATTTCTTACTTTTTTCCTTTTCAAAATGATCCAAGGTTTGAAATATCCACTCATGGTGAGTGGTTGGCGTGTATGGCTGTATCGGGAGCTGCATCTGTGGACCGTCTTGGCACACTTCAACCCGCTGCTTTGTTGCGCAGAAGGCGATTCTGCACATTATTGAACTATTTTTTATGGTTAAAAAATGACACAAGAAAGGTAACTTGGCACTGTTTCCTTCTCTTTCTGGCCACAGCTAAAGTTATTTGTTTTGTGAATTTAGGTTATGGCACATGCAAAGATGAACTGTACAAAAATGTGATCTTTGTGAGTCAACAACTACACCCAACATGCTTCCCATTTTAAGTAAACAAAAGAACTACACTTGATACATGAGTTCTTTTGCTGGAAAAATTCTCTCTTATAAATACGCATGATCTTCACTTTAAGTAGCATTTCTCGTTACAGAGTTTAGAGGTCGTTGGTTCTAAATAGAGAGTAAGCTTACTCGTACACCAGACACTAAAATTTGAAACTCGTAACCCTTGAGTAGCCCAAATGTGAAACAAGAACCATATCTGACTTCTTGCATTTCCCTCCATCGCATTCCCAACCACACCCTTTCTTCCCACAAAATTTCTCTACAAAATTATCATAGTTAACGCCCCAAGGCAAAGATTGATGGGCCCAAAGCAAGGAAAAAAGAGACTGATACCGCCATCTTAGCCGTTGGTGAGTGGCAAAAAGAGAGCTCTTTTGCAAACATGCAAATTATTCAAATTTCACCTAACTCCCATCTCCTTCTTTCTATCTCAAAGAACCATCACATTCTCATTCTCTTTCTCTATAAAACCTAACCAAACCCGTCTCTTTGTTTACTCTATTTTTTTTTGGTTAACTGCAACTGATTAGCTAAGGTTCAAGCCAACCGTTTTTTAACTGCACATCTTTTTTAGTTAACACCCACCTT
This sequence comes from Erodium trifolium, assembly GCA_036897425.1. NCBI lineage: Eukaryota > Viridiplantae > Streptophyta > Magnoliopsida > Geraniales > Geraniaceae > Erodium > Erodium trifolium. The sequence goes on from JAYMTN010000254.1 coordinate 10,324, forward strand.
TTTTTGTTCTCTTAATTTCCTTGAATTGTCTTTGGCAGCTGTGATGGGAGCTTTGTTCCTAAGTTCCTTCACCTCAGTTGCCCCGAGGAACCTCGTACTGCTGTCCTCCGATAACCGTGGATCCTTGTTGAGGAGGAAGAAGAGTATTAGAATTAGTACTAGTACAAGTAGTGTCGTGTACTGTCAAGTTGGTGGCAATGCCATCAAGTCTGGTGACTTCTCTTCTCATGTTGTGACAGAGAGATCATCTGGGGTGGTTCTAGCCAATGCTGGGAGCTTGGTTTTGTCTCCAAATGGGAAGAGCCAGACTACAGAGATCGCGATAAAGGATATGGTGCCTTATGGAATAGACTTGCCTGAGGGTGTTGGTATTATCAAGTTTCTTAGAGGCAAGAACTTTCTCATAACCGGTGCAACAGGGTTCTTGGCAAAAGGTACATTTCTGCATACAATTGTTCATTATCAGAATTAGTAGAAGTATTAAAAAAATGAAATTAGAAGATGAACTAGTCTTTTTTGTTCATAATTATGTGTGCAGTTCTCATTGAGAAGATTTTAAGGATAGTACCTGATGTGGGTAAAATATATCTCTTGATTAAGGCAACAAACAAGGAGGCTACAATGGAAAGATTAAAAAGTGAAGTATGTTTCCTTCTAAAGGTTCATTGTTTTTTGTTCTTTTTATAATCATGGACTGATTTAGTGTTTTACTGGTAATGCCAACTGTGTATGTATAATTAGATCATAAGTTCAGATCTTTTCAAGTGTCTACAACAAACCCATGGAAAATCCTATCAAACTTTCATGTTGAGCAAGCTCGTTCCTGTGGTGGGAAATGTTTGTGAATCTAATATTGGGTTGGAGGAAGATTCAGCTTCCCTGATTGCCAAAGAAGTTGACATTATTGTGAATTCTGCAGCTAGTACAACCTTTGATGAAAGGTTAATTTTGCTCTTTTTTCTTAAAAACTAAACTTCGTTCATAGTATCATGAAATTGTATTATATATGTGACGTGAAATAATGCCATGATAATAAAAATTATGCAGATATGATGTTGCCCTTGACATAAACACCAGAGGACCTTGGAACCTTATGAAATTTGCAAGGCAGTGCAATAAGCTAAAGCTCTTCTTGCAAGTATCAACAGGTTAGTTCAGTGATGTAGCAGACTTGTTTCTCGAAAAATAACCTTTTATTTCCCTATAGTGAACACACTGTTTTTATTGGTACTTGAGCTCTCTCCCAAACACATTACAGCTTATGTTAATGGGCAAAGACAAGGTAAAATCATGGAAAAGCCATTCAGCATGGGAGATTGTATAACAATGGAGAATTTAATCTCATTAGACGTGGAAGGCGAAATAAAACTCGCTATGGACTCCAAGGAAGCTCTCAAGGACAGCTCTACAATAGCTCAAGCAATGAAAGAATTGGGTTTGGAGAGGTGATAGAGATCTTGTATTCATAAGAGATTCCCATTTTTAATTCCATATTAATCTCGATCATTGATTAAACATTTGACTGATCAGGGCGAAGAAGTATGGGTGGCAAGACACTTATGTATTCACAAAGGCAATGGGAGAGATGGTAATTGATAGTATGAGAGGAGATATACCGGTTGTTATCATGAGGCCTAGTGTCATTGAAAGTACCTGTAAGGAGCCATTTCCCGGATGGATGGAAGGAAACAGGTACGATTCAAAGATCATTTAGTATACATTGTCATTCTAATTAGTCCTTAGCTTTACATAACTAATCAAATTACCCAAACCCATGTCTTCTGCTTAGGATGATGGATCCTATAGTTCTTCACTATGGAAAAGGACATCTCACGGGATTTCTGGTAGACCCAAATGGAGTTCTGGATGTGGTAAGTTGTAGAGTTTCTATGAGTGTTCACTTTCTTGAAGCATATAACCATGTGAAGTGATGTAATAAACTTGCAGGTTCCGGCTGATATGGTTGTGAATGCAACTCTAGCTGCCATAGCAAATCACGGAACTGCCTCAAAGGCAGGCATCAGCATCTACCAGATTGCTTCGTCGGTTGTCAATCCACTGGTTTTCAAGGACTTGGCCACACTGCTCTATGAACACTACAATTCCTCGCCCTGCATAGACCCAAAGGGCAGGCCAATCCATGTACCATCAATGAAGCTCTACGGCTCCATGGAAGACTTCTCTGCTCACCTGTGGAGAGATGCAATTCAGAGAAATGGGTTAGCTTCAATGGCCTCATCAAACGAAAAGCTGTTGCAGAAACTGGAGATCATGTGCAAGAAGTCTGTCGAGCAAGCCAAGTACTTGGCCCACATCTACGAGCCCTACACGTTTTATGGTGGAAGGTGAGACTCTGAACATGAACATGAACATATTTTCCAAACCTTGCTAGAAATTAACATGATTTAAGCGTGTGCAGGTTCGATAACAGCAATACTCAGAGATTAATGGAGAGCATGTGCGAGGAAGAGAAGAGGAGTTTTGGGTTCGATGTAGGGAGCATTGATTGGAGAGAGTACATCACGAATGTGCACATTCCTGGTCTTCGGAGGCATGTCATGAAGGGCCGAGGAACCTGTGCATAAACCATAACCTCTCTCTACATATAGTAATTAGTATATCTTGTTCTAATTACATGTTTCCATGATATCAATGTTCAAATCATACTACTACTTGTTATAATTAAAAGAATTAATATTCTTCTTTTTACATATAAAAGAAGTCATAGAAGTGAAAAAGCAGGTTATGCGGGTATATGAGTTTTGTTTAATTTTACTGAATCGATATTGACCTGTCTTGATCGACCCATTTTTTCTTCATTCATATGTTTTATGTAAAATTAAAACGACCTTTAAATTCTTGATCCAACCTTACAATAAATTAAATAAAAAATATATGATAATTGTCTGAACGATCACACTACGATTAAACAGAAAATACATGATAACTGTCTAATGATTAATGACCACACCACACAATAAATTTATAAAAAGTATATAATAATCGTCTAAATGATGATGGGAGGGTTGATGGAAGCTAAAGCGAGGAAGTGAGGGTCATTTTTCAAATTGGTCAACACCTTCTCTTCTAAAGTCAACCAAGCCTCTATTCCATTCCCTTTTGTGGTCTCGTCCTTGAGCACGATTAGGTTCCTAAACTCTGGGCCCACTCCCCCAAACGTCCCGACCCAAACGGGCTTTCCGACCCCGAAATCGATGTCGTCCAGGCCCAGATTGACCCAACTCGTGAACCCGTAAATGTCGGGTTGTTCCACCGTGTACAGCTCCTCCAGCAGCCTGAAATGGTCCCCGATCGCCCCAAACGCCTCGTCTCCTTGAAGCGGCTTCATGTAATAGTCCTTCGTCTCCGTCACCGAATCGCTCAGCAGCTCCACCAAGCTCGGCAGCTCCTTCTCCTCCGCCGTCGCCGATTCCTCATTGTACGCCGCGATCGACCACCAGAACTTGTTCCCCACGCGCCTCCCGCCCGCTGCCTTCCGCGGCCGCCGGAGGTTCACCGCCTGGCACACCAGATTCGTTCTCGGGATACTGTCCTCTGTTTTGGAGGCCGACATGGCGGATTTCCAGATGAATCCGGTGAGCGCCTGCACGCGTGTGGGGCGTTGGTTCTGCACGCGCTGCAGGTCGGTCCTGGCCGTTTCGACGAGCTCTGCCAGAGCCTTGGCGTCGAAAACGAACCGCTCCGTCCTGAAATCGCCTTTGGAGAACCAGACATTCTCGTAGATCGAGGTGTAGAACTCGGGAAGCGAGTCCACCGCCGGGAACCGCGACGACCCGTCGTTTAACCCGCTGTCCAAAACGTCGTCGTCGTAGTCGCTTTCTTCATTTTCGCGCGTTTTGGAAGCCCAGCTGTCGAGGAAGGAAACGAGACACGCGGCGTCGGCGATTTTGTGCGACGCGCACACGCCGACCGCGACTCCTCCGCAGACGAACTCGCTGACTTGGACGGCCAGTAGCGGGGCGGCCGTGGGGCCCGGTTTGCGGAAGGGCAAGCAAGGGAGGAGGCTGTTAAGCGACGTCGTTTTGGGATCCGACAAGAAGGCGGACATTTTGGAGGACACCCGGGCTTCGAGAAACGGCACGGCGTTGCCGAAATCGCCGACGACGAGGTTGTTTTTGACGACTCCGGCGAAAGGGTAGAAGCGGGAAAGCGCGTGGGGGAGTGAGGACTTGAGGCGAGTGGCGAACGATGAGTCCGCATTACCGGGGAAAAAGAAGGTGAAGGGGAAGAAGGTGGCGGGAGTGACCTGGTCGAGGAGGGACATTCTGAATGATTTTGGACCGCCACGGTTGAGCGTTGACTTTGGCGAAGAAGAAGAAAAGGAAGGTTTGATTGTTTCTCTGGAAATGATCGTCACTTCCATGTTTATATTTTTCTGGGAAGAAATGGGCGGAGAGAGTGAAGATAGCTAGCTCTGGTTTGTGTTCATCTTCGCCACCTTGAACATGTATTTATAGGCAACTTTAAATGTTCACCTGTACATGCATGCACACGTTATTATAAATCCTATATAATAGTATATAGGATTTACATTTCGAATGTTGTCAAAATCGAACGGTGGATTCGGACTTTATAATATAAAAACTAATTTTATGAATGTGAATGACATATGGTGTGGCTTGTGATGATGTTTTTTTGTTGGGGAATAAATATGAGTTTCTGCCCATCACGGAACTGTGGAAAACAGAAATAGCATGGTCCTTTCTTGTTCTAAAATTTTGAATTCTCTGCCCATCACCGAATTGTAGAAAATTGGAACAATATGCTTCTTTTTCATTCTGAACACAATTAATAATGTTGTTGGATTATTTCAAATCTAAGTTTGTTTGACTTTCTACCAGTAAATTGTATTTGGATTTCGGTCCAAGAAACATTAACAAGTTAAGTGTATATACTTGGTTAAAATGTTTGAACGTCTACGGCACTGAGCGACGCAAATATTTTGTTTCGTAGATTTAGTATTGACCACTTGAATGACGCAATATGTTCTGTGTTGTAAGTTCACTAATGAGACACATAAATTACTTCTTTTATTTTAGAAGTGCAATCTTATTAAAGAACCTTTATTCTCCAAGGTGGAGACAAAAGGTAAGGACCGCTAAAAATTATCCTTAAGACCATACACAATCCCTTATGAAAGACGGGGAAACCAAAAACCAAATAACCAAAACAAACTCAAAGATTGCCTCGGTGATTGAGTGACACATATTGTATGTATCCGTAGATTTTAAATCCCGCTTCACTCAAGTGGGCAGAACCATAAGTTCAAACCGGAGAGCCGAAAGATCATTTTCTCAAAATTTTAAATATGTCACAATATTGCTGAAGCCTACCGGTGGCTCAAAAGATGGGTGGTAGAAAACTCGGTAAGATCTTTGTCGTTGTTGCCCCTAAGCAGGTTCTCTATCGCATAAATAAAGGAGTGGGAGTGGCTATTCAAGCACATTTCTTAGTAAATAAGTTTCAACCTTTTTTGACTTGTCGGTATTCTATTGTCCACTACTTTGCCTCTAACTACTGACACTTTCTGTACTTATAGAACCAAAGCTCAGATTCGTACGACCGATGTTCCAATCCGAAGAAGATCAATCATAAAACCGGGAAGAAGTTGCTCGCCCGAGTGTCCGAATTGTAGACGACGAAACACCACCCAGAGCCAATCATCGCCGGATCCCGAGTACTCTCATGTTGTATGAATTTTCCTCCCTTTGGCTATGGAATTTTGTTGTAAAATTCAGTCAAGTTACGGATTTAGGCTATGTTGAGTTATTTTGAGCGAATTTTAACTAATATATATATATATAGGCGTAGACTTAAATGCGAATCGCATATTACGGTGTGAACATACGAACTCCCACTACAATTAAATCAACCTTGACCACCAGATCCTATCCGTTTCCTACGAAAGGTTATCCGTCGGTACTATTTCGTACCGACTAATACCTCTGTTTGGTAAGTTCCGTCGCTGAAGTCCCGTCGGCCAAGTAAAATTCCAACATCCAGAATTATCCGTCGGATAGTATCTGTTGGTGAACAAGTTCACCTTTCCGATGAGAATAGATACCACATCAATGGGTTATACCCGTTGAGATAGTGAAATACCAAACCGGCATATGGTATTCGTGGCAGAAGATTTTACCTCAGCGACGGGTGATAACTGAATCTGAAGTGCCTATTTCACCAAGGAATGGTATTCGTTGCTTAAGTTGTTACCTTTTCGATAGTTTGCTTCCATTGGTGTTGTGAGTACTTCACCGACGGTTGTATCCATTGGCCAAGTCTAGTCACAGATTCAAAAAAAAAATTGAATATCCTGCACCCGAACGTGCATTTGACCTGCATATAGATATTGTGATGCATATCCAACAACCTACGAACCTATAAGCAGTCAAATTCTTATTTACACAAACATTCCATTATTTTGTTCAACCCACATTTAGTCAATTTATATAAACCATAATAATAAAGTTTTTGGCAAACGTTGAGAAAGTACAAACATTACGACGGAAGAGTGGATTACAGGTCATCGGATGATTGGGAGAGCATCCATGACTCAAAGCACGCCTTCATCACCTCAGCCTGAGTGGCTTGTAAGGCGGCTTCTATTTCCTATGCGATTCGCTCCCCAAAATATTTGCGCAAAGCTTCCTCCTTTTGTAGGTGTTGCTCCTCCAATCAGGAGATATGTGACTAGTGCTCAGCGAAGCGAACCTTTGACTCTTGTAGCTCCTCACATGAATTTCTAGACCCCGTGTTGAAGCAACCACCACCATCCATATTCTCCTTCATCATTGGGAGCTTCACCATCTTCCCGTGGCCTAACTGCATTCGGCCCTTATGTTTTTTCATCGAAGACTAGATGAATGAGTGGAACCTCTTACTCTAGAGTAAGGGGCCGAACTAGATGAATGAGTGGTTTTGGCCTTGCTCTTGTGTTTACCCTCCCTCTAACTTAGACTTGGTAGTTCTGCTCTCCTCCGATCACAATTGTGACGGAGGCTCGATGGTTCAGGTGTTGGCCGGCATCGAGGATTTGGTCTTTATGGCTTTGTTTGCATAACAGACTATTTCCGGTACAAAGGTTTACTCTGACGGTTAGTGGTGTTGGCCACCGGCGTGTCGGAACCTAGGGTTTCAATGAGTTTTAGGGTTTTACAAGTTCTTAGGTCACTTTATCGGGTTTATGTGGCTTTGAGCTATGGTCGGTGTCTGTTATACTCGGTGCTTGGGAGTTTGTTGTTGTTCTTCGTTTTCAGCCCTTGTTGGCTCACTATGTGCTTAATGATAGTCATATCTCGTACTGAGACCGTGTCGCTTTTTCTTCCTTTTGCTGCTTCAAGGTAAAATTTTGGCATTTTAAACCTGTTGTAGTTTGGTTTGAGGTGCCTCTGTTGGCACGCCCCTTGTTTGTATGAGTTTTACTGTTTGCTTCACGTTAGAAAAATCTAGATTGTTGAACTTTTGTTTGCTTTTTATTGGGTCTGATTTGAGGTGCTGTATTGTGGATTTTTCCCTGTGTCTTGTATTTTCGTTCAAAAAACACTAGATTATTATTAATATATTTGTCTTTAAAAAAAGGAAACTATCATGTCCATTTGATTTATTTGTTCTCACTAAGTAAATCTGGTACGTATCCAAATAAAGCACAATCGTTGTAAAGAAACAATGGTAGAAGGCATGGTTACAAAACAGTTCAGTTGTTGGTACTGGTGGAGGCAGATATATGCATCTATCAATATTTAATTAAATTGATGGACTTGCATCACATACAGACGACCAAACATCACTGTCGTTTGGACAATGTTAGTTGGTTAAGGGAGACGCATTTATCGTAACGAAATCTGTACACTTAAAATCTCTAACTAATTCTGATACCATAATTTTTTTTTTTTTGAAAATCTGCAACCATAAATTAATATCAGGTTTTCTCTATTTTGTAATTTCAGGTACTTGTAATTTTATTGGACTCTGAAATAAATGTTACACTTCACATTTATTTGTTTTTATTTTTGAAAGGGACTTCAAATTTATTTATTTTTGTTTCAAGCAAACTAAACTTTTAAATGTCCTCACCTACTTCTGAAATGGGGTTTCAAGGAAAACAAATACACCAGTTGCTCATGAACTTGACAGTAGAGAATAGATAGTCTGAGTCCTGAGTAGGCTTTGGCCCCCTCTATTATTTCTACTATTGTGAACTCTCCTAAATAAATGTCTCTTTTCAACAACAACAAAAATGTCCTCACCTACATGTTCATAATAGGTACCAGAGGTAGGGTGGGCATAAAACACCGCACCGTCGGTTTCCGACCATGCCCGGCCTCCATTTGGACCGGAGAGACCGGAACCGTAGGTTCCCGGTGATTTTCCGGCGAGAATAATGCCGAACCGGACGTGTTGAGGTCGGTCTCCGG
>JAYMTN010000255.1:0-18716 GCA_036897425.1 Erodium trifolium
TTTCGTTTGGATACTCGGATGTCACAAAATTTCGTCAGGCTACCCGGATGAAAATCAAGTATTTTTAGGATACCCGGATGATGATAACCCTAAATATAATGCCGGTGGTCCCAGTTCTTAACTCGAGATGTTCACACGATTGGACGTAGTAAAGTACATTTTTATTGTCAAGTTGAATCATCAGAAAAGATGAGCAAAACGATGTCACTTGTAGCTTTGTGCACGCTTTTTTTCCTGTAAACTTCCATCCCTAGTCCGAGAGCCTTCCTGTGCCTATCCAAACACTCCCTTTTGTCATTTTCTTGCTCAGTTATTTTCTTTTCCATGTCACTTTCCCGGAAAATGATAATAGTTTTGTCAGTCAACCAACCTCTGGGTCTCGTTTTTGTTGTGCTTCTACTGTACCATCTTCCGGCCAAAATGTTAGATTCATCACACACTACACAAAATCCAGCATCTGGGACTTGCAGCTCTGTCCTGCGAATCTGCTGATACCCTTTTCACCACCCTCCATTTTTTCAGCTTCTTTCCCTTTTTCTTCTTCTTTTCTGCTCCAGATGATTTTCAAGTCAACTGGGTATTAGCCCGGTTCGCTTCAAGCTACTGTCTTTTTCCCGTCTTCTTCCTCCTCATACCAGAGAAGTCAAAAAGGTCTCTCCTTTATGCTGTATCTGTTTCCCTCCTCGTCGATTTACAGGCTGTTTTAAGGATTTTAGCTTGATTTTCTGATTTGCTGGTCAAGAAGAAACTAGCTTTTACGAAATTGATTTGGGTATTGGGTGTTTAGCTTGCTGTTGGTCTTATTGTTGGGTTTCAACGTGTTTTGTTTGATGGGTATTTCTTAGAAATTGAGTTAGGGTTCTTGGTTCCTTGTTCCTCTCTGGTACAAGGGTTTAAGCATTTTGTAGAGCTATATCATGGGTTTTGTGATTCTGCTTTATGAGGGATAGCTGTGAATTGTCTTTCTACACAGGCTCAAGCTTGCCAGGCTCTGTTAGCATGATGGAGAATGTAAATGAATTTTCATCCTCCTTGAGTTTTGCCTCCTCTTCCTATCTGTCAAATGGTTCCAATAGTCAAAATTTGTATGAACATGGGGCAAATCTTGAAAATTTGACTTTGAGCAAGCTAAGTGCCAGTCTTGAGAAGTTATTGGTTGATGACGATTATAAATCTAACTATTGTGATGAGGAGATCGTCGTGGAGGGCATCCCAGTGGGTGTTCATAGGTGTATTTTGGCAGCTCGGAGTCAGTTCTTCCATGAGCTATTTAACAAAGGCAAGGATAGTTCTGTGAAGGATGGTAAACCCAAGTATCTCATGTCTGAGTTGTTGCCTTATGGTAAAGTTGGATATGAGGCCTTCAACGTCTTCTTGAGTTACTTATACACTGGAAAGCTACAAACATCTCCTCAGGATGTATCAACATGTGTTGATGAAGGCTGTGCTCATGATGCTTGTCACCCTGCTATTAATTATGCTGTTGAATTGATGTATGCATCTGCTACATTTCAAATGAAGGAGCTGGTTATGCTTGTTCAGGTAAATTGGGGACATAACTATTTCAGTTTTGAAAACAATAATCAGCAATGATGCTATATTTAGAACTCAGTTTAGATAACATGATTTTGATTGCTGTAACAGCGCCGTCTCCTAAACTTTGTTGACAAGGCTCTTGTGGAGGATGTGATCCCAATCCTTGTATCCGCATTCCACTGCAAACTGGACCAGCTTCTCTCTCACTGCATGGAGAGAGTATCAAGGTCAGATCTTGATGATGTGTCTCTAGAGAAGGAGCTTCCTTATGAAGTTTCAACTGCAATCAAGTCATGCCGTCTCAAAGCTAATCAAGAGTCAGACTCTATTATGCCGGATGTGGACCCCATGCATGAGAAAAGAATCAGGAGAATCCACAAGGCGTTAGATTCTGATGATGTTGAACTGGTGAAGCTTCTCCTGAGTGAATCTGGTATTACTTTAGATGATGCTCATGCTCTCCACTATGCCACTGCCTATTGTGATCCAAAGATCATTAAGGAGGTGCTTGGTCTTGGTTTGGCTGATCTCAATCGTAAGAACTTGCGAGGGCACACTGTGCTTCATGTAGCTGCGAGGCGTAAAGAGCCTTCCGTACTTGTGGCATTGCTGGCCAAGGGAGCCTGTGCATCAGAAACTACTTTGGATGGACAAACTGCTGTTGCAATTTGTAGGAGGCTTACCAGGCCTAAGGATTACAATAAGAACACAGCGCAGGGACAAGAATCTAATAAAGATCGCTTGTGTATTGATGTCCTGGAAAGAGAGATGAGAAGGGCGGCTTCCATGTCTGGAAAAATGTCAAACTCATCACATGTTGTAGCTGATGATTTGCATATGAGACTTGACTACCTAGAAAATAGAGGTGATTGCCTTTTATCTTTATTTCACTTACTCTTATTAACCCATCTTCATTAGTTCTTTGATATGGAATTTTTACTAGTTTCTCCAGCATTTCCATATCCTTGTAGAAGATTTTAGAAAGATATATTTGCTTCTCTACATATTCCTATCAGAAAAGTTAATTTATGGAAATTTCATTACTTTTGGTATTGATGGAGCCTGGAATTTGCCTTATGGATGTCTAATAAGTGAATGCTATATTATTTCTCCTGCTCAATTTTGGGGATCAATATAGATTTATTTGATGGTAACGGATTGTATAAAATTTGAATGTGCCTTAATAGTCGTGGTCGTCATATGGAAGCTCTAGCCTTCAATTCAAATGCTTTTCAAAATATTATTGTAGGATAATCTCACTCAGCTACTCTTTAAGTATGCACTTGTCTCAATAAACTATCCTGAAGTTTAAAAAGTTTCCGTCTATCCCCGTAAGTTGTTTAGCCTCATTTACCCCAATTTCGTTAGTTTTGGGGTTTTAAATGACAAAAATACCCTCATGTAAAAAAAGGTCCTTTTGTCGTTTCACACCCGACAGTTGACGGAATTAGGGTAAATTGAGAGAAAAACATAGGGGGTTGTCAATTTCTTTGAAAACGTAGGGGTAGTTGGTTGACACAAGTGCATACTTAAGGGTAGCCGAGTGAGATTATTCTGCTTCTTTAGCTTCTTTCCTGAAAAACAAACGTAGGGGTAGTTGGTTGACACAGGTGCATACTTAAGGGTAGCCGAGTGAGATCATTCTGCTTCTTTAGCTTCTTTCCTGAAAACAAACTTTCATGTATGCAGTGGCATTTGCACGGCTGTTTTTTCCTGCTGAAGCCAGAGTAGCTATGGACATAGCAGATGCAGATTCAACCTCTGCATATGGAGTCGTTCCAGCACCAAAAGGCTCTAACGGGAACTTGAGAGAGGTTGATTTGAATGAAACACCCTCTGTGCAATCCAAACGGCTCCAGGACAGAGTCCAAGCACTGATTAAAACAGGTACATGAACCTTCTTAGATGATTGGTCTAATTGTAATGCAATTTAATTAGTCTCTGATCTTTAGTTTCATTTTCTTGATTGCAGTGGCTACAGGTCGGCGCTACTTCCCTCATTGCTCAGAGGTTCTTGATAGGTTCTTGGATGATGACATGCCTGATGATGCATTCTTCCTTGAGAAGGGCACTCCAGAAGAGCAAATAATCAAAAAGAGACGGTTCATGGAACTGAAAGACGATTTTCAGAAGGCGTTTTACAAAGACATGGCTAAGAATAACAGGTCAGGTCTGACATCATCATCCTCTTCCTCGTCTAGCCCGAAGGAGGGTGCACACCACAAGCTTAGAAAGAAGTGAAGAGTATGTTTCCTTTACCATATAGGAAACAAGAAAAGTTTAGTTAGTTTTCAGTGATCTGTTTCTTAGATATATATTCTTGTGTAATCGGCTTTCCTATGTAAAAACATAAGTTTGGAGGACATGTACACTAGGATATTTTATCGTGTGTAATTGCATTAATGCACTCCAAATTTGAAACAGGATGTAGCTGCAATCTTGCATGCATTTGTTCACCTCCTGGAGTTCATTTCAGTGTGTGGAAGGACTTGTTTCAATCTTTTCCTCGATTTCTCGAGTCTGTTGATATGCAGACTCGATACTTGTGATAATCTTTTTGAATGAATTTTGATGGAATCAGTAATTCTGAATTGGCTGAGGATTAGCATTGTTTAGGCCTAGTATCATTTTTGCTTCAGTTTTGACTGTTCAGAGAGATGGCATATAGTGAGAAAGCAAGGAATCTTCTTCTGAAAGTGAAAACATTGACTGAATAAGGACAACATGGTGCTTGTTGTGGTCAAGGGAGCCTATTAAGGTTTGTTGTTCCAAGCTTCCTTTTCATGGCACTCAAAGTTGAGAATAGAAAGAGTTGTTGGCTTGACTTTGGGAGTTGACCAAATGTTCAAGAAACTGTCCCTTGAACGTGTTGGAAATTGTCCCTTAAAATTTTGTTCACAAAATGAAAATACGCAAAAACTTTTGTCCACGCTATGTGGATGCATTATGTATTGTCCACAAATCTATTGTATCTGGGAAGTACTGCCCAGGTCATCATTCTGAACATTCTTGTTACGTTTAAACTAAAAAAGTCGTGGACAAAACTTCAATACACCTACAAAGCAAGGACAAAAAGTTATACAAGTTATACATGTTTTCTTTTGTGAACAAAACTTTACTGTAGTTTCTGACAATTAACCCTTTGTTGTGTTAATCTTTCCCCACATTTAAGCAACACCTTTGCACGAGACATGCACCGTTGCAATGTCTAAGACTTGGACCCATTTCTTTTCTGTGTCACCAAAGAGGCATTGCCAAATTTGCCATGGCACCTCGTGAGATGCTTGGCTAGGAAACTTGCAGTCGAAGGAACTCTAACAAGTCAACTCTGGTTGGCTATTTATGTAATTAAAGCAACTCCCAAAACAAAATTAAATGTTGCTAATTTATGTCAGGTTTGGTTAAGTGCAGTAGTAGACTGGTAGGTTTATTCTCCAAATGCTTTTGCTTTTGAACGTGATCATCAATTTTGCTAATAAGTGCTTTTGATGAAATAGATAATATTTAACGTTACAAATTTAAATATTAAATTATTTGTTTAAACACGCATGTAGTTTGAAATTTGTTATTTTCATTTACGTGTTTGTTTTTACATTTTGCTCACACAATATGTATTTCTTAAAGTTTTAGTGGATCGAGAGTTGTGCCTGAGTGTTTCAATTATCACTTCTATTTACTCCGTTTTTAAAATGAAAATAGATGTTTTTAGAGTTTTATAGTATATAATAATTGGATATTGGTTTATAATACTCATATTCAAAGAAATCTTTTAACTTTCATGCTTGGACCTTTAGCATCAGAACAAGAAGAAAGGAAAAACCTTGACTTGGACAGTAATTCATTATTTATAAAAATAACTAGGTGAGAGCACCGCGCGATGCGCGGTGTTGTCGTCATACTTTAGCTATACACCGAATGTAGTGTAGGTTACTACGAAGTGTAAAATGAATAGTAAGATGGGAAACAGTAAAGAACCTAGACAAAAACTCCATATTGCTCCACGGAAAAGCAAGTGATATTTAGACTACAGAATAAGCAGAAAACCATAGAAAATTAAACATATATAACACAACTTAGTTTAGAGTTCAGCAAAAGGCAAAACGGGACATGTGCGATAAAAGTAAGCGACTGATAAGAAAGCAACTTGCCCAAAACACCAAAAGACATAACTGGATGAACATAAAAGAATATGGGACATCAGTAGAGTCGCTGGGAGGACCAGAAATGTCAATTGTTTCAGATTCAGCACCATTTCCATGACGTAGTAACGATTTTAAGGCCGTTGGATGTATTACGATTAAACAATCTGCATGTATTATTGGTGATCCACATTCACAGGTGCCACATTTGTGAAAACTTCGTGGTAGACAACGTTTTTAATTATCGTTGAGTCACTAAACTCTTCGTCTGCATTAACTATAACTAAACCTTCTTGAGATGTAACTCGTGAAACAGCAACATATAGTTGGCCATGTGTGAAAACCTGTTTCAAATGAATTCGAACAAAATTAATGGCATGTAATTGATAATATGAGAAAGTAATTATTCTGTAAAAGAGATATAACCTGTTTCGGTAAGTATACACCAACATTCTTTAGGGATTGTCCTTGACTTTTGTTGATTGTCATAGTAAAGCAAGGTACCAGAGGTAGTTGTCGGCGATTAAGTTTGAAAGGCCATTTATCATCAGTCGGTGTCAAGATGATTCGTGGGATCGTCACAGTTTTACCTGATTGACTCCCAGAAAGAATTGTTCCCCGAATAGACCAGACGCCTAAAACTGTAATAACCAACCGGGTTCCATTGCAAAGTCCTTCAACTTGATTAAGGTTTCTCATAAGCATCACAGGAGAGCCTTCTTTCAAATATAGTTCATGGCATGGAACGCCTGGGAAAGACAAACTGTTAAGGAATTCAGTAGGATACAACGTATCATCTTCATTTGTTCGAACACTACCTTTACACACAGAATCTGAGCTCAAATAAGTCCTCCCTTCTCCAGGTAACATAGTCATCATAGTATCATTTATAATCTTAACCATATCATTTCGCGGGGTCAAAATGGCTCGTTCAGCTAGATAAGTAGGATCTGAAAAGTGTGTTAAGAACGCTGGATATACTGTATCAATAAGATCTGATAGTTGTGTGCATCCGCTTGGTAGCCGCATTTCAGGGGGGATTCGGACTGTTTGATCAGCTGCACAGTCATATGCGGTTCCATCGCCGATATGAAGCATCCACTTATCAAATAAATCAATTTTGCTAGATTCAGAGGTAGAAATACCTGGGGTGAGTAAGCGCATATTTTGTGTTAGCTCATACAGTTGGAATGAACGCCATAGGTACGAAGAATTCAATGCAGCATCAACAACATCAGCTCGGAACCCGTTTTTAATAACAGGTAGTATCTGCCTGAAATCACCACCACAAACAACAGTTAACCCTCCGAACGGTCTGGACGAACTATCTGGATAACGGGTCTGTAAGATATCACGTAAACTCTTGTCTAATGCCTCAAACCCGAATCTGGTGCACATTGGTGCTTCATCCCATATAATCAAAGATGTTTCTTGAAGCAATTCTGCCAAATTAGTCCCATGTCGTATATCGCACGTTGAATCATTTTTTGGATTGAGGGGTATTCGAAACCGAGAATGTGCGGTTCTTCCATTTGGCATAAGAAGAGCTGCAATGCCAGAGGATGCAACAGGTAATACAATTTTCTTATCTGCCCTGAGTTTTGCGATAACTGTATTCCACAAAAAAGTTTTCCCTGTACCACCACGACCTTGAATAAATATCAAGTCACCCCTTTCGTTTTCAACGGAACTTAGAATAGCATTGTATGCAACCATTTGGCTGTCGTTGAGAGTAGAAAAACATTTATTGTATATGGATCTTTGCTCATCGATCGAGTAATCCATCTCTTCAACAATTAACCGATTGCGGAGTTGATGGAGGAGACCTGCATCTGGCATTGGCATGCCATCGAAATCCTTTAGACTTTTCCCCATTTTCAACAAAAGCGTCTGTATCTCAAACAAAGTAAATGCCTCGATCTGTGCTTTGGATAGTTTCAGATTTTTTGCATTGTACTTTCTCCCTTGTGTTGTTGCTATATCCTCAGATAGTGTCAAAAAATGTATGTCCCACAGTTTAAGGGCATCAACCACATGACAATGTACTAATAACATGGCAAATAATCGGCGTAGTTCATTACCTGATGCCCAATTAGATGCTTCTTCTAAGCATTGTACCCATTCACCATCATCAGCTAACAACCCCAAGGCATGGCATGCAGCTTTGTAAGTTGAATATAAAGTACCACCAACAGTACGTATATCTTCGAATGACGTGCAACCTGTAACATGGTTCAATAGCATACGCAAGTAAAACTTTTCGCCTGATGCAGGATGTGAGAAATAGATTCGACCAACTGTTATGCCTTGTTTCCGACGTACCCACATACGATGGTCTGAATTCCAAACGTACATAGTTGGGAAAGATGCGTAGG
This sequence comes from Erodium trifolium, assembly GCA_036897425.1. NCBI lineage: Eukaryota > Viridiplantae > Streptophyta > Magnoliopsida > Geraniales > Geraniaceae > Erodium > Erodium trifolium. Next base: position 8,051 of record JAYMTN010000255.1, read on the forward strand.
TCAAGTGACGGGTTTCAGGGCACCTTTTGTTAGTATCCATCCACGCGGTCAGTTTGGTATGCTTAGTACCTGACTGTGCCACAACGGATTCAATGCTTGATCTTTCGTTGAAAACAATTGTTTGCTCCCCGGGTAAATGGAATGGCAAACGTTCAACAGATGGATATCTATACTGTATATCAAACTTGAACACACGCCAGCAAGCTTCAGCTGCTGATATATACCTACAGTCAAGGTATCTTTTGATCTCATCACGTTCCGGTTCTTCACCTGCCTTTTCAAATGTTGCTTTTGCTCTATCATGGCCTTTGTGTAAGTACTTGAAAAGGTACTTTATAGCTCGACCATGATTACAGATCTCGACGTTTATATGTGCATTGTACTTCACAGAAAGATCACGATTGTGTGGGACAACTGACCTGTTATCAAGAACCTTTCCTTTGCTTGTGACTGTGATATTTGTGTCCCTTCTTCTGTACACAGGAAATCCCTCATCATCAACAGTTGTGGTTTGATTCCATTGTTTTGGGTAATTTTTTGAACAACATCCATTCACCATGCATGGAGAATTAGGATAACCAATGCCACATGGTCCATGGACCAAAAGATTGCTCACAACATTGTATGCCATTGGATCTGTATTTGGATCAGGAAATTCAGCACTCACAACAGAATCTATATGACGTGTGGAGGGATTCTTATAGGCCGGAGATAAGAACAAAAGGATATGGGCATGCGGTAATCCTCTTTTTTGGAACTCAATGGTATATAAACCTGCACTCGTGTTTAAATAAAGCGGTTAGTAAAGAAAGTAGTTAATGTTCCACAGTGAAATAATTGAAAGTGGGCGAAGTACGTACACGCAACAACATCACCGAAGACTCTTTCGTTTCGAACATCCTTCATAAGTTGTTTAAGCTTAATCTCAAAGATACGGGCAATTACATCATGTCTATTGCAGTCTCCTTCCCGACCGATCTTACCAAGCATATAATTGATCTCAGGCCATTTAGGGTTGCATGTAAAGGTCAGGAAAATATCTGGATATCCAGCCCAGCGACAAATAGCCATTGCATCCTGGTAGTTCTGGACCAGGTATCGTGGACTACCGGTATAGCTGGATGGAAGTATAACAGTTTTACCAACTTTCTTTGGATCAGCATCACCGCGATCAACAGCATCCATCAACCCACAGTATAACTCGGCCCGTAAGGTGTCTTGGTTTTTGCGGTGGAATAGTAATCGAGCTGCTTCAAGTGCCGTGTACGCATCAACCATATATTGTTGTAGTAATCGACCTGAGTTCATCAATGTTCTCCCTTCGTCAATTCGCTGCTGAAACCGATAGGCATAGAATTGGCGCATGCTAATGAACGCACGCTTGGACACTTTCCCATTAAGATTCAGAAGGGGCATTTTTGGGTGAAACCCGTCTTCGCCATAAGGATGAATCAATGGATATGCCATTGCCATGTAAGAAGGATGCACATCAGAAATACGTTTCAAACCGGTTGACCGGTGGTCCACAACAACATCCTTTTCAAAAGATCCATTTGCAAAATCGCCAACAATAAGACCGGCAACTTCATCCTGCGTAGGCGGGGTATATTGACGGCCATATTCTTTGCGGTCTGTAATGAGTCGTAGGCTAAACGGCTCAGAAGGGTATGCCTCATGACGGTCTCGTGCAGTCCGAAAAGACTGGACCAAGATGTTATGTTCATCTAACATTGCAGATACAGCCTCAATCAAAGTGTCATCAATTCGATTATCTGTAGTTTCACGACACAGAGCTTGGCGGCGATTCTGAACCTCGTTTTGAGTATCATATATATAAAGTTGGGCAAACTGTGGGCGATTTCCATCAACAGGTAAAAGAGAACCTATGTTATGGTAATTCTGACCACTAATTCGATACACATAAGGACCTTTACCGCGATTCACAGTAACATCTATTTGCCCTCCTAAGGATGTCAAGGCGAACATTGCATTGTATGTCCGTATCTCAAATCGGAACTGGGCATACCTTGGATCTGTGTTTGAGTTTAACAGTGCTTCCAACAAAGTAGGGGGTTTCGGGATCAAGGGTATGCGTACACGGCCAGCTGAACAACATAGTGAAAATACGGGGGCATCTGCTGTACTTTGGCTCGGGCTACGTTCTTCGCACCACATCATTGCCCCACAAAACTGACAGGAAAAAGTTGGTTCTCCAATACACCAGGGGATTTGGACTGTAAAGATAGTGGGTAAATATTATTGTGAGACTGATATAGTGTGGGTGTATGTGACGCGATCAATGAACAACATAATAAGCCTTACCTCCACTGAGGCCTGACTTATGCGTCGGGTGTTGTTGAGTCTCTGAGTCAACATTATTAGCCGGTGCTGATGTGCTTTGAGCTAGCGATTGAAGGCCTGAGATAAAAAAAGCAAACATTTTTAAAAGTGAAACTTTGGACCGCATGATGGTTTTCAAATCTAGAATATACCTGGTGAATGAGAGTCGGTTGTAGAACCGAATAGCCTCCGCTTTGTTGTGCATGAAGCGGCGCGTGAACAACTCCCAACAACCATGGAAATTTTACGTTTATGTCGGGCAGATCGTCCACGATCACATGAAATCGGGAGAGGCGATGTTTCGGTAGGAGTGGCGGTTGCTAAATTGGTTGGGGAGCATGGCATACATGATGGTATAGTATTTGAAGGTGGAGATGCAAGGGCAATAGGAATATAAGATGGCATGCTAGTCGGAAGCAGGGCATTAACATTTTGGGTAAGTTGTTGATGAGCTGGTATCGAGAATGGCAGTGGCACAAAATAGCGTCGTATGAATTGGCGAACAACTTGTAGCCGATGTCGTGCATCGCCAAAACCGTATAAGGCTAGTCCTCGTTGTACAAACACTAAACGACGTCTTAATCTGTTATAGCGAGTGCCAAAAAGATGTGAAGCCCTCATGAATGGTAAAAACATTGTTGCGTCCATATCTCTCCGTTGGCTACGAATTTTTAGTATACGATGTCTATTCCATCGAGCAAGTGTAGCTAAAGAAAGGGCTAGCCCATTCTCTGCATCAGCCTCTTCCATAGGCACTTCCTTCTTAACAGAAACCTATGACCAAATAAAATAAGTAATCAATGCAACGACAAAGTAAAACATGTTGCTCCACATTTATTAATCGAAACAAACTGACAGAGAACATAGTTTCATAACATATAGGGAGCTAAACTTAGATCATTATCCATGAAGGTCCAACAACCGATCAATCAATGGCATGCCTAAGCTTGTACGTCTCGACATCAATGACACAAAATGGGCAATCGATATCAAGTTCAAGGTCACCTAATATCATATTGGCAGTCCTAGGAAACCAATGCCCAACACCAGTGAAATAACAAAATCTAGTGACCCTAAGCTCTTTGTGTTTGTTGGGCAGCAGCATTTCCCTGAATAGGGAACGACATCGATGAATTTTTTGTCGGTCAAAATCCATAGCCTCGAGCAAGTATTGCATAGTACGGGCACCACTCATTCCACGTTTGATCTTGAACAGCGCCATCGCATAAATATAGCGGCTGACGTACAGTTTATCTTTGCGAAGGGGGGCAATATATCTAGTACCCTTGCGCGTGTCACCACCATTAAAAGCAAGGTGCAGTCCGAGGAGGCATTGAGCGTAAATGTTCCCAGAGCGGCGTGCAGCATGTAACACATTCTCACCGTATTCCGTAACCTGCTTGATGCATTTTGGAATACAATCGCAGTGGAGAAGCTGTAAAATGCGGGGCATGTGCAGCACTCTATAAAAGTCCTTACAGCTGAATGGAAAAGTAACAAAAAATAAGGCAAAACGGTCAGTCAACGCATTAATTGAAACACATGGATCGCGAGAAAAAATAAGGCACAACAGTTAGTTAGACTAACCATTCTGAAAGCGTGGCAAACGGTTTGTCATCGGTCGCAAGAGCGCGAGCAAATATTTCAAAGAGCATGTCATCTGGTAGGCAAGTTATGAGCAGGCAGCTCGAAATTTGAGCAATCATCATGACTGGAGCTGTTAATAGGGGAATATAATTCCTTTGGCTTAAAGTCAGAGTCATATAAGCCACAAACAAAAGAACGGTGGGACAGTTTAAATGCATAGGAGAACGAATTCAAAGTCATGTGCAAAAACAGAGCAGCAATGAATTTAAAACATGGGTGCACGAAAAAACGTCGTATAACCAGGTGCAATAAAATAGAAATTTAAGGAACAAAGACACACAAATCTGCAAAAGACAAATAAGAATGACTTATTGAAGGAAGGATCACCTGAATGTGGCAGAACCTGTGTATCAGGAAAGCAAGTGGAAAGGCTGATCTGGAGTGGAGCAAAAAAAACCAATGAGCTAATCAAATATATATATGCTTATGAAAACATCTACTGGGAATATGAAATGCAAAGGGACATGTTAATGTAATTGATGAAGGAAAATAACTGCCAAAGAAAATTAGTGCTGTGCATTGAAACAAAAAATATGCATTCAATGATAATGAGTCTAAATATAGTGACTATTCAGCTCTCATTACTAACTTAAACATACATACCTCAATTATTATTACTGGTAATGTGGAAGCAAGAAGCCACAAAACATTTGATTTTCCACAGAAGATTAACTGCAAATAAGAATGCGTGATCATTAGCCAAAGGAAATGGTCCAACAATAATAATGGGTCAGAAATGCAAATAACAAAAATAAAGGCTTCAGTGCACTTATCTTGTAAATACATTCCTATACCAGAAATAAGGAAATGATCGATCGATTGTAATAGAAAGGAACTATATCTATAGATTGGTCAACATTGAAAAGGGAACGAATCATAAGTTGGTTCACTATATAGCTGCGTTTAGCTGCAACGAATACCACATATAGACCATCAACTCTAAAAAAAATATGTGAATCATAGTTGTGGGCAGTAGAGGCCGAAAGTAAAATGACAGAGGTTTACCTGCTTGATTTGAAGTCAGCATAGGTAATCGACGTGGATGAATAACAACATGTAAGGGCAGCATGGTTCACTACACAAACTAAAAAAAATGTTGAAGCTAACATAATATATTCCACTAAGTTTAATGTATGGAGGGGAAAGTAGCAAAAAATAACAACAATCGCACACGTCACTGGCATGAGCACACAATGACAAATGCAAGGCAGGAAAAAGCAAGGTGAATTTAACACAATCGAGTTGCATAAGCAAAGACACAAAGCAGGTAATACAATGGACAGACAATATTTAAAAAGCAAAATATCCAAAAATGTAAGTTACAAATAGCAAAATAATAAGGGAAGTAAAAAAGAAACGACTTTATTTGGGGGTTTTAGCATGTGCGGAAATTATAAAAGAAGAATATAGGTAATCGTAGTGGATGAAGCACAACATGTAAGGGCAGCATGGTTGACTACGCCAACCCAAATAATGGTTGAAGCTAACAAAATATTATCCATTAAATTGAATGTATGGAGGGGAAAGTAGGGAAAACTAATAACAACTGCCCAAGTCACTGTCACGATCAAATAATGGCGAATGCAAGGCAATAATAAGCAAGATGAATGTAACACAATTGAGTTGCACATGCAAAGACACACAAAGCAGCTACTACAATAGACAGACAATATTTAAAAAGAATTTTTTTTAAAAATGTAAGTTAGAAATAGCATAATCATATGGGAAGTAAAAAAGAAATGACTTTATTTGGGGGTTCAAGTACGTACGGGAATAATAAAAGGAGAATCCTTAAACCAAATTGTCTTATGAAATGATAATGCAAGCATAGATATAATATAAAAGCGTGGGACCAGCGAGCAGCTACTCATCGGTGTCGTCCAGATCAGTATCTTCACCCGAGGCCGGTGAGTTTGCCTTCCTCTTTGATGGAGTTAGAAAAACCTCCGTTTGATCGTTCGGCATACCAGACTTTCCCTTCTCCCTCAGCTGTGCTACAGGCAAATCTTCAACATCACCATCGGTCACAGCAGATGAAGATTTAGCCTTGGAGGACGATGCAGGCGAACCAAGGTTGACGACCTAGCAAGCGAAAACATTTTTTTTTAATAGACCAGTTAAGGTAAAGTAGATGAAAGAAAAAAAATTATCAAGTAAATCAGAATAGGTAAAAGGGACTTCTCTAAAGCACCTTGCTAAGTTCCGAATCCGATTTCTTGTGTCTGGCTTCAAGCACAGGATCAGGAGTAAAGATGTCACAAACAGTGAAATTGTCACTGCCAGACTGTAGGTTGTAAGTACTAAGGGAGACCTTAAAAATGAATTCCTGTCCTTCAAGTTCAAGTATTTGACGGGGAAAGTCATCACTGTTGGCATCCAAGCGATTGAAAAGCTTCATCGCACATGAATCGACCATACGTTCTGAAACACTGTTCATAGACGTGCAAGCGAGAACTCCCGTAGCATCCTTTGCAATAAAATTGATTCGATACCTGAGTACACACCATTTCAGCAAAGTCCAAGGAAAGGGAAAAAAACGATAGGTATAACAGAACTTACAAAACCACTGGGGAGTCTAGCGTTTTCTCGCATTTGGGACAAAAGTAAACGGAATCAACAGGGTTAATCTTCTTCTTGCAGGCCTTACAACCAAAATAATACCAGCCATATCGTGTATCAATCTCATCGATTGAACCTACGAAAGTCATTTTATAGCCCTGCATATGCAACAAAGTAGTAAGAATATACGTGTGTAGGAGAACATGTAAAAGGGTTAGCTTGGCGTAGTAAAAATAAGGCGGCAACAAACCAGAGCCTCATCCACCCAACCAGCGTCCATTATTTCCGAAATCGTATGGCGATTCTCAAACATGGCACCCTCCGTTGTCCCAACAACCCCAGGGGAGCGATTTTTGAAAGTTATCTGTTGAACCTTGCTCCCAAATTGACGCTTCAGTTTCCGGACGTAAGGATGATCTAAGTTGACGAAAACCTGGCTCGACGGAGTCGCCGAAAAGTAAACACAATCTGTTCCGAAACGTAGAGGATGAGTGTAAACAACTGAGGGAAACAATTTAATGGAAGCAGATAGGCAAAGGGTGAAGGAAAACAAACCCATATATTGTGTCACTTTTGTACACGTGCAGATCAGTATGCATGGGTCAGCAGATCCACCAATATCATGATCCTGAATAAATGTTTCCGCAATTTTAGACCATAAAGTGACCCTCACCTTTGGCGACCTGCAATGCGAATATAGTATTAGTGCGTGGACTTGTGCAAGGGGAAAAATAGTACAAAGGGGTGAATTGTGTACACGTCCGATAAGATGTCCAACTCGCGCTTTATGTGACCACCAGGAACAACCTCGACATCACCAACCGACACTAAACAACCAGCCACATCTGGTATGAAAAAAGAATAGGTCAAACAAAGAAAGGGGGATGGCAATATAAACGGAACGCGGAAACATATGAAGGAAAACAAACCTGCAAGAAAAGTATTGTCGCCGGAACGCGGCAGAACATCTGACGCCGAGATGAACTGGAAAGAGTGCATTGGGATTGTAGGTACTTCTGTACCGACCCTCTTCAAAGTTGTAAGCAAGGTAAACAACATCTTAAACCGGGTGTTGACTGGGCGGAACTGACCACTTACAGGTGATATAGTGTAATTTCTTATAGTGTAAACACAACCAGCCACCAATTGCTGGCTAAATTTAAGAGCCAACCGATTCTTCAGTTGCACCCACATAGGAGTGTTCTGACCCACAAAAAAAGAAAGAGTGTCAACCAATTACTGACAGAACACGGAAGGCGGTAACAAATAGACAGGGTTAGAAGCCCCAAAAAGGGTACCTCGCAATCTACAACGATGAGGTCGAGGCTTAGAAGCTGTTTTTTAAGTTTCATGTTGCGACATTCCCAAAAGCGACATACCCTGACCTCCACGGGGAGCGAACCGGACTTAGTATTAAGGGATTTAAGAGTAGCGAATTCCATGGCAAAAATCTGCGTATGTGCCAACACCAGACCGAGAAAAGATAAATTCACAAAGACCATAGCACATGTAACAACAACAGAGAATCAGAACACAATAACGACCATCACACCCCGTAATAACATCCATCAAAGTTAGGATCACGAATGTAAACAATTTCAGTTGGAATCTCCCACGGGGATAATGCACACCCTGAAATCCCCTAGTTCCAAATGAGCATTCCAATTTTTTTTTATACAACAAATGACTTTGGATGCAAATAATTAAATATCAAATGTACATTCAATTTTGTTTTCCATGTAATCCTGAATACCCGAATCATTTTTTCCAAGATCTCCTAATAAAAATTACTAACTAATCTTTATTAGCATAAGATAAGAATGCACTTGCTGTTATGAGGCATAAAAATGGGTAGTTTCTTAACCTAAATCCTAACACACAGATCAGAATTTCGAAAACGAACCCTAATGCACATTTGCTTAATCTATATCCCCTTTCCTGCATTCCTTAATACTCTAAACCTCATCCATCATTTGTTCATAAAACATTTGCAATCAACCTCTATTGTAAAAATGCACAGATTCTTATTCTAATTCAAAACATATGCTGTTATGAGGCATAAAAATGGGTAGTTTCTTATTATAAATCCCAACACACATATCATAATTTCAAAAACAAACCCTAACGTTCCGTAAGTAGTCCAACATGCCATCCTTTTCCCTGCATTCCTTAATACTCTAACCCTCATCCATATTTGTTCATAAAACATTTGCAATCAATTTGTATTGTAAAAATGATTGGATCCTTATTTTAATCAACATATGATTTAATTGACAGTGAATTGAAAGAGCGATTTGTGAGCATAGAGTATACATGGTTCTCACCAAAAAGGGAAAAAACATACAACCACATAGCGATAGAAGCTGCACTTTTCACCTAAACCCTTATAATCCTTCAATTAACATTAGAAAGCAACAAAACTGAAAGATTAAAGCCGAGTATAAAACACAAATCAAATACCAAAACCCAAAACTATAAATTGCAAAACCCTAAGTTGAAAGTGAAAAACAGAAAACACAATCAAACAGCAACAAATAGAATCGATTACAACGCAAACGCACCTTATCGAAGGAAATCGGAGCAGAAGCAAACGGTTGAAGGGAAGACGTGTTGGGGATGAACTCTGCAACTGATGGAATGCTCCGCGCGGTAAAAAAGACAAACGAACCAAACATACATATACACGGCCGACGACTCTTTGTGTCCAACAATTAAAGCAAGCCATAATGTTTGTAACCGAAGGAAGAAGCACAATCGTAGCCGAATTGAAGAAGAGAAGAAAAGAAAAGGCAAGAGAAAGAGAAGAGGGATGAGAACGCAGAGAAGAGGCCGAGGAATTCTGAGAAAAATTGGCTTTTAATGGGCTGTTGTGGGCGTGACACGTGGTTTGCTAATCTTTTGTTGTTAGAAAGAATAAGATTTACTGTAACATGAATTAATAGAGCATGAGGCGCGCGCCAGCTGAGAAGTGGAAGAGATGAGAGGGCCACATGGCGCTCATTGATTGGCCCACGTGGTCTATTCTGTTGCACCCCTTCCTCTTTTAAATACTTTTCTTTTTTCGCTCTTTCCCGCTTCGTTTGGCTTCCGATCGACTTCGTTCTTGCGCCAATAATTTTATTTTTTTGAGGCCTACAAAACAAGATTAATGATTAATATATTTTGAACACTTGAAAAATATAAACAAAAAATGAGGTTATGCGCAGTATTAATAAATACTAAAATATAAAAACGAGGCACAAACTAGATAAAAATATAGGGTAAACTAGTCAAATTAGGTAGGACAAATTTACGCTTATCAACATACCACTAATCAAATAAGACATCTCATTGCTCAATGGTACAACGTCCCAATGAGGACCTTAGTTTTTCAAATCGGGCACCATTCAGATCCTTTGTGACGATGTCTGCCAATTGTCTCATTAGTGTGAAGAGCGCAACACGGAACTTCAGAGATAAACAGATTTTGACAACCCGGCTTTTGGCTCAACATCTTCTGACCTCCTAAGCCACTTGCATGAATGGAAGAGACTTTTTCAACATCTTCTTCCGATCTTCTAAATGAAAGTCAAAACTTGTACTTTCTTTAAGGCTGTGCTGGATAGGTTGAACCACCTGATCCGTTAGCATTCTTAGCCTATTTATTTAATGCCTTGACAACTTCCTTGACATTTAAAGGTGTAAGGCCTTTCATGTTGAAGGATAATGGTATAGGCTTCTTCTAGGTAAATGAGCCTGGCGAGTTCCTTTTCTTTCCATTTCTTCTTAGGAATTTTAGATATCTCCTTGATTATCTTATCAGATACAAGCGTATAAATTCCAAGTCTAGTTGTTGTTCTTCTCGGATAAGCATTGATGACATCTTCATTGACATCAATGATTTTATCTCATAACGACTTTACGAAAGTCTGAATTCTTTGGTTCATCAAGGCTAGTACTAAGATTGGTAACAGTTTTCTCTCTCTTACTGAGGACAATAATTTGTCAATTTAACATCTTGAAGAACGTTGAAGACTTCATAACTCTCCCTTTCTGGACCCATATATACGAGAGATAACATAAAAAGGTGTATTATAGATTTGACTTTCTTCTTTGATGCCTAGGTACTATCTCCCATTAT
>JAYMTN010000256.1:0-18689 GCA_036897425.1 Erodium trifolium
CACACTAAATAGGTGATGATTTTAATAGGAACACACCATTAGTTACTTATATATCAGTGGGGTTTTTTGGAACAAAAATTCGTGTTTTTGATGAATGTGTATTTGAGAATCAAATGACATCGAATGTGTGTTAATAATGTTACATCCTATGACACATCTCATTTATAATAGAAACAAATCATCACCAATTTAGTATAAATTTGTTGGCTCATCTTGTGATTGGCAACAATATACAATATAGACGATGGCTTGACCATAATTCTCAATAATATTCCAACATATTCAATTTTGTGGATTGACCTTCTATTATTTTTAGTGAAAAGTCTTAACCTGAATATTTCCACCCTTTGATCCACTAGCCTTGGAACTCAAAGTCACACAAAAAAAAAAAATTTGAATTCGATTGTTGGAAATGGAACCTCTCGTGCCTAGATATTTAGAATTTTGAACGTACCCGATCATATATTTTTTGAGACTCGTGTGTTCACACATATGTGTTCACACCATGCTTGCTTAATTAGATTGGTTATTACAACCCAAAGTGGGGGATTGATGTTGGGAACTGACCTTCGATTAGTTTAAGGATTAGTGAGTGGTACTAGGTTCTTTGTTTAACCTCAAATTGCAAGCTGTAAAGGCTTAAACCCAGTAATGATCAGTCTATGGAGCTCCTTATATAAATGGGTTTGTCAAATTTTGAGCCAAAATCCAGTTTCTGCATCCAAATTAATGCCCTAACCTTTCACTGTTGTGTCTTCGTTTTGTACCTTCTTTTCAATTTCCCAAAAGGCAAAGCTTGAGACAGAGAGTCCAACTTGATGCAAAGATTCCTTGGATTCATCATTTGATTATCACTATTCACTATATATATTTTAGTTTTTTTTTTTGTTGGTAGAGGCTCTCCATGATGTAATTATAAGGCAAGTGGTACAAACTTCGTATAGAGGGAAGAGTAGTCACTCCAAATTGGTTAGGAGTTGGTTTCATTCTGATTGGATGAGCTCTTAAAATACGTAATTATTGTCAGCTATTAAACTAAAGTTTAACATATATTATAAATGATTCGTCAGATGTCATTTAAAGTAATCACCATATTAGTTCAGAGTATGGTGCACGCATTTGAAATAATGACTGGCTGAAAGTGCTTTGGAGTTTAACGTGTTAACTACACTATTATTTTATAACATCGACCTACACCAACCAATATTATTTATCAAAATAATTCAAAAACACATCTTTTTATTGTAGTTGAGCATTGAAGTTTGGCCTTAGATCCATACACAATAATAGTAACTGGAACCAAATTATCATAAATGGTTTTGGTAAACATGTAACTTCGAATTATTATTTATAAAATAAGACCGAAAATTGGATTATGTACAAAATAAGAAAGAAAAATGGCTTTGGATCTAAATGAAGAGCCCCAAATAAAAGCCTATTGGGTCCGGTGTTACCTGTTAGAAATCGCCACCGAGGTTATATGATTCGGCCGGTTTCCGACCATATCATCGGTTTACGCTGTCGATCCCGATCGATGACTAGGGACAACCGAAGGGCCCGATTAAACGGTCGTGCCCACTCCTACTTATTATCATACAATGACTAGGTGACTCCTAGTCGATCTCTTACAAGTTGGGTCAGTTGGTGGACTTTACCTTCCAGGAATGGGCCGTCAAAGCGCATACAACCTTGGGCCTAATTCATATCTGGGCCAGGAACTTTTTGGATCAGCCCATCCTAATATAGTCCGGAGCGTACGTGGGCTTTGCGCAAGCTGCTCTATCTGAAATTGATCTCTCTCCTCACTCATTATAGAAGAAACTAATTTTGGAGCCAAAAGAGCATCAAAAACACCGGTTTTTCGTGAATCCAATCCCTGTTTTCGCTCTCTGGCCTCAAATTTCGAATTTATTTACAGCCCCCATTCCTTTGATTTTTACTTTAGCTCTACTATTATTGAACACCATGTCAAGGTATTGACATTGTAGATTGAGAACAAGATAGTTGATCTGTTTGTGGAAGGTGGGTCAGAAATTCCCCTCAACCAGCACAATCTGTAGAAACCATTTTCTCTGATTGGGCCCTCCTTCAAATCTCTATACTCGTACCCATATATTTCTCTACTAATTTTTGCTGATATCGTATGTTTTTTGAATTCTTTTTCCATTACTGTATGATTCGTGAAACGGGATTGAACTGAAGGGGATTTCGATTCGGTGCCTTTCTGGGTTTTCTTTTCCAGCCCTCGGATTGCTGATTTGTCGTTGAGATTTTGAATTTTGGTGGGTTGTGTGTGGTGGGTTGTGGAGTTTTGGTGATTTGGGGTTTGGTTTCTGGACCTCTCAAGTTGGGGGTTCCTTATTTTAGGGACAATAGTATTCAAATCCCACCGTCATCTGTGTCTTAGTAAGCTGGTTTCTGATTCTCAAGGGGTTGATGGTATTGATATAGTTTTCATGTTATGAAATATTGAGGTTTATAAATCAGCATTTGGTGTTCTAAGAGAGTTTAATAATCATTTGGTAAGGAAAGAATAGTCCATGTTGATCTGTATACTGACTTCTAGCAAGGAGAAAAGGAAGAGATTAACTCCATATACCAGTTCTGTTTGCTAGATTTCTTATCTGAAGGTACGTACCATAAGAAATCTATGGATATAACTCTAGAAGAGCCAGTTGCAGACGCTGAAGCCGGCGACTCTGATGAAAGCCCTCTCAGGAATAGTGATCTCCTTACCCATATCCCCGGTATTTTGAAACGAAAAGCCTATGTCTTTGATGGGTCTGGTAACTACTATCACAAGGAATGGGATCTTGCAGAAGGCATAGGCAGTGAGTTTTGTTGGTACCATGTGGAACTTCCCCGAGGAAACCAGAAACTCACACAATCTGCACAATGCCTCATCGACTTTCTCTGCCCGCCTCTGAAACTCCAGGACATTCTATCACTTGTCAGCAATGGACCCTTTTGTGGGCATGTAGATGGGGCACTTGTCTTCAGGGTTAATTCGCCTGGTCCAGCTTCTAGCCAGTTCACTTTCAAGATTGCTGGCAGAATTACCCAGAATTCACTGATAACCGTGTCTTTGGGCCGTGTTCCAAGATTGGGTTTCTCCCCGGTGGGTCAGTCTCTTCTGTCTGAGATTCCTAGTGTGGAGTGTCCAGGGTATTATAATGGTGAGCAGAGGGCAGCAAGTGGGATTGTGATTAAGGAGCATGTTCTTGAGTTCTTGCTGACAATGAATCACTCTGAAGAGGCGGATAATGTTGTGCCTAAATCCATCTCGAACCTTGTACATCATGTTATTGATACGCACGTAGAACATCTGCAAGATGTTTTGACTAAACTCGAGATGGAGTTGGATGATATTGAACTTGAACTGGACAAAGGTATGTTCAATTTCCTCCTTAGAATCCACTCTTCCTACACGTTTTGCCATGATTATTGTGTATATATATGGATATCACATGACTTCATGTAGATTAGAGTTAAGAAATTTTTGATATATCTTAGACCCATGACTTATCAGACTAGTCTTTTAGGTAAAACGATATCCTTAATCCGTATGTTCCTTGTGTCTGGATCATGTGGTCCTATCCTTGGGCTGAAATGAAGCACAATTCTGGTTGATTACAGGTAGCATTGCTTTGAAGAAGCAGATGCTGGATAATAGAAAATTTCCTAAAATGCATCTCAACTTACAACGCCTCCTGCAGGTAAGTTCTTGTTCACTGCCTGCAATTAGATATATGCATGAGTCACACAAAAATGTAGTTTGCTTGGTAAAAGTGTAGATTCCATCATTTCAAAAAGTATAGTCATTGACTAATGTAGATGAACCTAGAAGTCATATTTATCATTAGGGTTCATATAAGAAAATGAGAAACAAAGACAGAAAAGTGCAAAGATATCAACTTCTGGCTATGGAACTATTTCCATAGTTCCCATGTGACTGTATCTTAAATTAAGAAAATCAAATTATCCATCTGATAATTTGTTCAATGCATTTTCTGTGGCCTTGTGTTTTTGGTGCGTGTTATTTTCATAAGTTGGGCCGATCTAATATCATAGAAAACAAATGGCATATTTCACTCAGAACCCATGTTGGTTAAACCTTTTTTTGTGTCTTAAATTTGTATTGGACTTAGGTGATTGCTTATGGGGAGCAAGTGTTCCCTCGAGTGAAAGAAAAATGTTCGGCGAAAAGCTGGTTCAACTATGGGGACATAAACGCCCTGGAGGAGTTAGTTGGACGGGTGAGTAGGCTAAAAGAAAATGTGGGGTTCATAGCAACTCGTGTCACAACAATACAGACGGGACTGGATTGCTGGCAGGAGCAAATTAACAAGAAACTGTATTACCTGTCGTTCCTTTCAATAGTATTCCTTCCTCTATCCATCATCACGGGAGGTAACAATTACTTCATTTTGGAGACATTTTTTATGTAGGGAAAACGTTATTTACATACCCACTTTGACCTTCGCTATCAAAAACACCCCCTAAAGGTGAGGGGTTATCAGTAACACTGTCACCTTCCGTATTAATAAAAAGCACCCGGACTTCCACAGAAAAGTTGATGGTTTTATCAGGAACACATTGTCACCTTCTCATTTATCCTTGGTTTCTTTGGACAAAATGACCCAAATCCGAGTGTTTTTTATTTGAAACGAAAGGTAACAATGTATATGTTAGAAACAAGGGTTAATTGTCAAAAACTACCCTAAAATATTGTCCACAAACGAAAACACACATAAAGTTTTGTCCACGCTTTTAGACTACACTTAAGTTTTGTCCACCGACTTTTTTTTAGAAAAACGTAATAGGGAGAAACTGTGATGGATGTTCAAAATGAATGGTATGGGCAGTTCTTCGCGGATTCAATAGATTCGTGAGCAATACATAATGCATTCTAAAGTTGTGTGGGTAATTCATAATGCATGTTATAGTTGTGTGGGCAATACTTTAGGGTAGCTTTTGAAAATCAATCTGTTACGTTTTTCTAACGGAAGTCGGTGGACAAAACTTTAGTGTAGCCTACAAGCATGGAAAAAACTTTAGGTATGTTTTCGTTTGTGGACAGTACTTTAGGGTAGTTTTTGACAATTAACCCTAGAAACAAAGGTCAAAGGGCGGTTGTTAATGAAGCTACCCCTTTTTTATATATAGTTTCGATAGCAGTTGATAGGGATAATAGCCTTTTGAGATGTTGTTGCAACAGTGTTTGGGATGAATGTGGGAGGAGTGCCATGGACCGGACAAGATAACCCTGAACTAGTAGATGGTTTCCGTAATGTCATGTTGATTTGTGTGGGAACGATACTTGTGGCGCTGTTATGCTTCGTTTGCCCGAGTTTGTACAGGGTGTTGGTGTCTTGGCACGAGAAGAGGAGCTGGAGGAGGAATTGGCCCGTCAACAGAGGTTCATTCATCATGCGTACTATAGGAGGTACTATAGGAGGAACCGGAGTTGAGCAAAGACGGGGTTACTTTCGGCTCTAACCACATCTTTCCTTTGGTTTAGTTTAGTTTCATGGATGTTAATATCTTCCTCCCCCCAGGGAGCTGCTGTTGCCTCTGAGTTGATGTAAATTGTAATTACTGTTCAGTTTTCAATTGACTTTTTTGTTTGATCAGCCAGTGTGTAGTTTTCAATTGTATTGAATCCTCTTTCACTTACAGTTTTTAGGAGTATATCTGCTCGCTGGGGTTGATCAAGGAGCTCTCTCGCCTTCTCGAAGTCAAGGTTAGAATCCTGTAATCGCTGCTTCAAAGTAGGTGTTGTGTGGGGGTTAGGAGTTAACTTCTGGCTAACATAAACCAGACTAAGTTGGGATTTTCAAGTTTATGTTTGGTGAAGATGAATATTGCAGCAAGTGTTTAAGTTTGCTAGCCAATAGAGAGAATGAAGTTGAAATAAAGTACCAGTCTTCTCTTGACTAGATTAGTATATTACTTATAGGCTTAATTACCTTTAGTACCTCTTATGTATTGGTAACACGGTTTTAGTTCCCCTTATGTATTGGTAATGCAGTGGACAAAATTTTGGTGAGTTTACGTCATTTTGATGATCTCTGACCAATTCATAAGTCATGTAATTGTTCTGTTATCAATACATAAGGGGTATTCAATGATCCGTGATCAATTCATAAAGGGGACTAAAGGTGTGGTACCCAAACATAAGGATTCTTATTGAAGGTTGTAAAACTTTAGGGTACTAAAGGTGTGTTATCAATTCAAAAGGGGTACAAAAAGTAATTAACCCATGGGGCGGGTTCGGGGTGAGGGTTTTGGGATCGGGTATCATAAAACCCGCCCCATACCCGACCCGTTGCTATCCCTATTACTTATATATGTAGCTAAGAGAAGATATAATTCTTGGCAGGTTGCTATAATGGAATCTGAATTTCCTGGATGCTTTTATTAGGCTTATTTTATGTTCCCTTTGTAATACATTAGAGTATCTCTAATGGGATTAGTTCAATGGAGTCGATTTTTCTGACCTCCCACGATGCTGAGGCGATTAAACAGATGAATCCAGAAGAATGGGCACGTGTCGTGTGACAAATGGTCAGAATTATGCCTTGAGGTAAAGGATTCGCCAAAAACTGTCAAAAAAAACATCATTTTTCGCCTTGCACCCAATTTCAGTAGCCTTGTTGGATTGATGTATCTATCAACAATCACAAGTACAGCAGAAATAAACTAGTTAACATAACTGATGACATGCTTAGAAATGGAAGGCAAGACTGATAGAGGTTATATCCTTAAATTCATCTTACTATTAAGTGAGAAGCAGAGAGCAACTGCTAAGATGTACAAATTTAGAGCTATATTACAAGTATGTATGCATAATAAATTAAACTAGGAAGAAGCTAATATAGTTAATCTATCCTGCTGATTCATTCATCCATTCCAATCCTGCCATGTTCTTGGTCTGCCTTTTTCTTCGAAGACCCTATTTACTGCAATCTTCGATCATAGCATGTCTCTCTTAGGAAAGATCCATTGGCGGAGATAAATGGCTTCTGCTTCATCTTACATATTACAGTTCTCTAACACCATACACATCACGACCTTTCTGTATCCTTTTCCAACCCGAAAAGGCACATTCATCCTCCCGTGCAACCCCGGGAGCTAATCCATCAATTCCTCCCGTAAATTTCCCAACATCATATTCGCATATGCATGATAAATGAATCAATTTCAACACTGAAAGTACCTCTGCTTAATCATCATCCATCACCCCCAGTGCACCCCTTGTCCTGTAGTAAATCATTCCATAAGCAGTACCCGTTCAAGATCCTACGAATGTGCATTATCTGCCTCTGAATCACTTCCAGACGAGCTTCCCGAATCTGAATCTGCAAAAACCTTATACATTTTAATACTTGTACAAGGCTTGAAGGAATCAAAATCTTGGCTTCTACACAAGTGAGCTCCTGAGTTCAAACAAAATGTTTGCTCATAACTAGAATAGGTTCATACCACTTGAGGAAGATGAATCACTGCCTGAACTACTGGAGCTGTTCGAGCTACTGGAAGCGCGTCCACCAGCCTTAGCTCCTCCTCCTCCACCACCGTCTTTCTCAATCTCTACTGGTGCATAACTACTCGTGGGCAAATCATCATCAATGTCCACATCTTCATCCCCGCCTTCTCCTTCACCTGCCATCTTCGTCTTCATCACACCACCAATTCTCTCATTCTGAGGTACCTCCTATCAATTGATCAATAAAATGTCAGAAATTTGCAACTTGCAGCTATAGGAGAGGTAAGCAATGCAAAATTATAATTTAGCCAATGGGCTTACCTCATTATGCCCAATCGAACCTGAACCTGAACCCCCGTTGTTGTTCATCAGAGCTTGTCTCTTGATCTTGCTCACCAACTTCTTCCAATTGGTAACAAAACGATCGAGTTCCCATAGGGTCTCGGTATCAACTGCCTCGATATCGAGCTCGATTTCATCCCCATCATGCCTCAAATGTCCATTTCTCTTGCTTATGATCTGCACAACTTGCTCCATTTTCTCTTGTGGCAAGCTCTGCAACCCTACCCCTAACTTGTGCTTCTCCTCGAGACTCATTTCCCTCTTATTAGGGTCCTTAGCCTTGGGCTTTGGTTGCTTCAAAGTTTTCACCTGCACAGCCCGAGCCGGAGACTGAGATGGCTTAGGAGGACCACGGGATTGCTCCGATTTCTTCCCAACTTTCTGCTTCTTCTGTACCTTCTCTGGCTCCACCTCAGTCCAGGAGCTAGCAGGCAGAGATTTCTTCCCAACAGGAAGAGTAACCTCCTTGTTCGTCCTCTCAGGCTCCACATTGGTCCAGGAATTGGCCGGCAGCTCCTCCTCGTAGGGCCGCTCCTGTCGCTGCTCGTCCTCCAATTTCTCGTATATGGGTCGAAACAATTCCTCGAATCTCACCAGAAGCTGCTCCGCCATGTGATAAACGTCGTGGTCTTTGGGATTATACAGCATGGCGTTGGTGAAGGTGAGCTTCACGTCCTCGGCGAATTCAAGTGGCGTGGCGTACAAATTCTTCGCCACATTGGCCTTGACGGTGCCGAGATCCATCGGCCGCTTCACGACGTCGTAGTAATCGTGCAGCCCCATCCCCATCACGTCCACCGGAGAATTGAAAATCCAGCCGTGCTTGTGCTTCATCAGCTTGCTCAACACCAGGGCGCACGATTTCATAGAACTCCCGCTCTCCCCGATCTCCGAATTGTGGCTCCGCTTCACGTCCTTGCTTGAATTCGACGCCCCGGGAGGGCGCTTGTTGCCGGAGATCTTCTTATTCGACGGTTTCTTGCTCGGCGCGTCGTGGCTGGATCTGGCGCTGAGCTTGCCTGAGTTGATGCGATCCCTCAGCCGCCGAATCTGATCCAGCTCCGAAACGAGGCGGATCTTGAGATCGCTCAGCTCCTTCCTCGATCGCGAGGCCAGATCGAAGCTCAGATACTGCGATTGGCTGACATCAGCGAGCCTCCGATTGATCGACGACGCTGATGCGGATTGAGTCGCGTGCGGCGTCGACTCGTCGTTTACCTCGTAGCCGAAGGTCTCCAAGGCCTGAAATTGTGCCTGGCCGGCGAAATTCGACACGGCTGTCTTCGCCGATTTGCCCATCTTCTTCCCGCCGCCGACGCTCTCCCTGGGCTGAGCCCAGCTAGGTTCGCTCCGGTTAGCTAAGATAGCAGAAGCCATGTCCCGAAAATGACGAAGACGAGCTGGATCCGGAGCGACGTGAGAGGCACGCGCCGCCCAAACACGGAAGCGAAGTATAAAAAAGGCAAGGATTAGGGATTGCCTGCGTTTCACTGCGAGTAAGGAAGGAGAGGGTCGGTTCTTAAAGGCGTTGAGATCTTCCCGGGAAATTTCAGGGCAGGATCGTGGCCGTCGATTCGGGCTATCTCGTCCATCCAACGGTGAAATGGAGTTCGTGCTGCCCGGAAAGACTGACCGAAGAGATGTCTACGTGGGTGGTGAGATTGGAGTCAATGGACACCGTTTTGAACTCGTCTGTGGGTCCCACTTTTCTGACGTGGACGGAAGCCAACTTGGCTGTCGGTCCCACGTGGAATAATCAAACAACTTAGTGTACTAATTTTTTAGTTCCAACATGTATCATATATTACAACATTTGCTTAACAAATGGATAGGCAGAGCTAAATCCTACGAAGATATACCAGTTTGTCTTTTAATAATTTTTTGTGAAGTCTAATTAATTTATGTCTTCATTAAATAAGTTGGGTGTATTAATTTTTATTGAAAGATATTCGGTGTATTAGTTACATTTTCATACATATTATCATTTTCATTAAGTTGAATATTATTTACTTATATTCAAAATAAAAAGTTCCTTTAAATGTAATATTAAATCCAAAAGCAAACATTAAACATTGTTTAAGAAAGCTTAAGAAGACTGTTTAGTCTTAATTTATGGTATCTAGCATATATGATGAAAAATACGTCATATATTTATCTGGTTGTGATCTAGGATAATTTAATTGGTTACTATATTTATGTATTGTTAAGTTCAAGCATATATCAAAACCTATGTGAATAAATTCATCTTATTTATTCATTCATATTATAAACTTTTGTTCTTATATGACACATTTAGTCAGGTTACTATATATATTCTTATTTGATCGAACATGTGGATATTTTTTTTACAATATAACTTAAATGTAATCGTCCAAACTCATTATAGTATTGAAACGTAAATCTAAACCTACCTTATTTCGCTTAATATAATTACGTAAACAAACAATGAATATGGTACAAAACCAAACAAGTTTAGCAGCACAAGTACTCCATATCCGTTTCATTAATCGTAAATTTGTTGAAAATGAGTCACTAATTTTGAATCGGATTTCTACAACTTAAAAGTCAATCATGTTAGTTTGATGTAAGTTTGGCACGTCATGTGTGGTTATTTTCTCTCTAGACTCTCTCTCGATGGATACCCTAAAGTTCAAGCCTCTGTCGCTATTTCTCTCTTTCCTCCGCCGGTGATGATTCGTGGTCCCTCGGCCACGGATATCACTGGCGGCGACATGCATCTCCTTCTCACTTCTACTTCCTTTCCCTCCTTTTCTCCTTCCTGTTCTCCAATCCCTCGCCTCAGATTTGGTTTGTTCTCTCCAGATCTGACTCTTGTGATGGGAGATTTGGTCTCGCACCTTGTATAGATCCGTTATATGAACTAGGAGGCCCGATGGTTCGTGCGTAGTTGTCTGGACTTTATTGGTTCCCGGCGACACCTCCGAGTTCAATGAGGCCTCGAAGATCGTCCTGTAGGTGACGACTTGAGTGCTCCGTCACCGGTTTCGGCTCGCGACGTCGCCCCTCATGGCGGTCTGTGGTTCTGGCATCTGTGGTGTCTACTTGTTGCTCACATACGATTCATGTCGACTCGTTGCTCATATATGCTTTTGTGGGTCTCGAAGATCCTGTGCACTGAACCTGATATTCGTGTTTTCGTCCTTAACTCTTGTCTTTCCTCCTCCCTTTCAGATTCGTGGTCTCGTTTCACTTTTCGTCCTTTTGAGGCCATGGAACTTGGTCTCTTCCCTGGTGGTCATCGGGTCGGTGCTGACCGTCGACGAGATCTCGGATTTATGAGATATGAGAGTCTCGAATCTGACAACCTTCTACTATGTGTCTAACTGGTACTCCTCTCCTTGAACTCTCTCCTTTGTCTTCTTTTCCTCACTCTCGGTTACGTGATTGGGGAAACATGGTTGGTGATGGACACCGTGGGGGGTTTGTCTAACGATGTTTTGAAGACCATTTGGGTTGAGGTTCGGGGAGTTGATCTGGTTTTTCTGTTTGGTGGTTGTTAGCTTAAATGTCTCCCCTGTCGGAGTCGCTGCATTGTCTTGGCTGGGGGCGGGTTAGCAGTTTAGGGAATTGAGAGGTGGGTGACTGATTGGTGGAGGTTGAGGAGTGGGTGGACACATTTCTAAGATCCCTCTTGTGTACAGGGAGGTGCCTGGTTTGTTACCTGTTCTGGTCGTGGAGCTTTAGTTATTGTCTTTTCTTCTGTGCTCATTGATTGTTGGTTTTTTTTTTGTTTTAGGCCTGTTTTTTTTTTAACTTTTGTTTTCTGGTTTCTTGTGGTTGTAATTGTATTGTCTTCCCCTAATGGTTTGTTTTGGAGCTTCGAGTTTGCTGAATATGGGTATTTAGACATCTTCTATGTTTTAGGGCTTTGTGATTGTTGTCCTTCATTTATGACTATTTTGGTGGTCATTTAATTGTACTTACATGGTTTCAGACATGTTATGTTATTGTATATTTAGTTGTTACTTTTGTTTAATAATATGTTGTTGAGCCCCAACGTGTTAGGTGTTTCAGGTTTGAGGTCGTGCACACTCGCCGATGCTTTAGTTTGTTTCTAAGGGTGTTGGAGCTTAATAATACATTGTCGTTTCAAAAAAAATGTTAGCTAGTTAAACTTCAACTCTCTCATTCACTTGTACGATTGGAGGTGATAAATGGGCTGTGAGCCGAACCAACTCTAATACCATGTAAAATTTGTTTAAAATAAGCAACTTGTATCGGGTCGAGATTCTACAACTGAAACGTCAACCTTATCAATTGGGTGCGACCCTAACAAATGGTCTCTAATCCATATTCAAATGACCATTCTTATTAGGACCCACATGTAGATGTCAATTTCTACATGTGAGAGAAAGTGTTGAAGTTGAATACAAATAAGGAAACATATAAAAATAAAGAGCTACTTGTAAATATTATAATCACATCCAACCAACAAGATTAACATTTTAACCGTGGAAGTTCGACCCCAATATATAGCCCATTTAAAACTAAATTTACGTTTGTTTTAGAACACTGAATTTATAATAATAATAATCACAAAATAAATAAAACTGAATTGGAAATTGAGTGTAAGAAAAGTAGAGAGGCTTAAGCTTGAAGCTAACATGAATCTTAGGAGGGGTTTGGGCGTTGGTGTTGGGTTTCTCTTTATTTAGAGTTCACTTCCCTACCGACGAAGCAACAACTTATTCCCTCCATAAATGTCACACCTAATTCCACTTTTCCCTACAAAACCAGATACCTTTACTTGCTATTGTTTCTCAGTGATCCAGTTCCGGAAACAGAGAATTGGGACAACTTGCATGGGTCCTCGAGCCCAATATCGGTCCAAGTTGAGAATATGTTAGGCCCAACCCAGTCCAGTCCAGTCCAGTCCAGTCCAGTCCAGTCAAAGCAGCTCCCTATTACTATAAAGTCTCGGCCTGTCTGGTCCGTTACACAGATCCTTCCTCTCAGTCTCAAGTCTCAACTATCGGATTGAGAACCAGGAAGAGGAGAGGATGCCTGAACATGATCGCATGGTACTCTCAACCATCGAGGGTTGATTCACATTTCTGGTAAGCTGAGCTCAGAAGCCACTGCGTAGGTTCAGCTCCGCCAACAGATCTCGACGCCAACACAAGAGCACGGATCATCCTCAAACAGCTCACCTTGAAGGTGATGGATCTTTCAGTGAGCACATAGACCTTGCTTTTTCACTTCGGAAATGTTTCCGTTTCCTAGATTCCGGTAATGGGCTGCTTTGTTTGAGTGATTCTCTTGAAATTTTCCACTTCATAGTTCTATGGAGTAGCTCGATTACAAGTACAGGACCCTTCCCATACCTCGATTTTTTTGGTTGGGATTGGGAAGAATTGCACGAGTGTGTTATTGGGTTGGGTTTTGATTCATAAACAGTCGATAAAAGGTTCTGAATGTGATGGATTTTCACTGGGCTCTGGAGGATCATATGTACCTGTTTAGCTCTTATGTTTCGTTTCCAAGTCTGCACAGGTTTGTGGATTTGGGGATTGTTAGAAAACATGGAAATCATGCATAGATTTCCATAGTTGCCATCCTTGACTTTGTACACCTTAGCTCACCGCAACACCACCGACCCCTGACTTTGCTCATAGTAGCTCACAAATAGCCTGCAAACCATAGCCCACAATCCTTCGCCTTGGTTGACATTGTAGTATAATCTTAGCTTATATAATCCCATCAGTTGTAAGCTGAAACATCATTAAGTAATATACAAGTTTCTCTTCGTTTCCATTTCCCAAATTAACAGGGATTGTTCGGTAATTCAATATGCTTTGAATGTGGTGGATTGCTGGGTTTGATAGCTTGCAGGTGGTGGAAGGATAGCTATGTTTGGGTAATCATGGAGTATGGTTCTAGTTGAGTCTTGGACTTTGCAGATATATAACAAAGAGGGTAAGCTCTGGTGGAGACAGACGATGGGAAATTGGGAAGGTGATCTTATAAGAGTGCAGCAATAACATGAAGTTTCATCTAATCACTTCCATGTTGACTCTAGTTTTGCTGAATGGACAAATGAGGTATTGGGATGGAGCTGTGAGAATCAGCCATTGGTGAATTAAAGTTAGTCCAAGCAGGGATGTTATTGCTGCAGTTCGTAACAAACACGCTTCTTATGGCGTGTTTGTGTGATTGGGTTGGGGTATAGTCCAAGCAGGGATGTGGTCAGCTTCCTGAGATTGATTTTGGTGAATTAAAGATACTTTGATTGTGGGTCTGCTAGATTGTAGGTGGTGGAAGGAGCAGGGTCCAAGCAGGGTGGTGATGGAGAATGGTGCAGTTTAGTCTTGGGATTTGAAGTTGTATAGCCAAGATATGGAATAAATAGGATGCTCATTGGGTGAGGGAAAAATGTTAATCCCTGGTGGAGACAGATTGTGGGAAGGTGAGACCTCATAAGAGTCAATATTCTGCGACAATTAACTCAAGTTTCATCCGATCACTTACACATTGAGTCTAGTTTTACTGAATGGACAAATGAGGTATTAGGAGGAGCAAATTCTGATAGGACATACATGTTTTTTGGCTTGCTGCCTCTAAATATCCCAATGCACAAGCAAAGAGCCAAAACAAATAACACTTCGAGAATCGAAGTGATGAGAAGATGGAAGGGCACAATTCATTTTTCTTTCATCCTTAAATAAGTAAGAAGTGAGGGAGTAATATGAAGAGAGATGGGTGCAAGTATAATGGACTGGAGAAGGAGAAAATGATATGATGTTATGGTGATTGGTGAGAGTTTGGTTGCTTTAGAGTATATCTGTTTCCCATTGCCCATAAATCGTACAATTTCAACTCACATACGTTACACATATTGATCGAGACATTTTATCCATCAACATCTCTTTATTTATATTTACTTTCTAAGCTTTTGCAATTTCTATATATGCTGATCACAGGTCAAGGAAGTAACAGCTGATAGTGACAACAATACACTTTCAAAGGTTGTTCTCTGAAATATCGAGGGATGTATTATAGAGATGGTTCTAGACGCATCATAGGATACTAGCTTTCAAGGTAATTGTGTCAATACCTATTATGGTTCTCTACTGCTATGCATGAAAAACATGGAGGAAGTAAATTTATGGTAGCGTGCTATTTCAATATACATCCATCTTAGGAAAATGCTTTTATAAGAAAGGGTAACTTCATTAACACTCCCCCCTTGACTTTTGTTTATAACATACACACTGTAAAGGTGAAGCGATATCAGCAACACACTATCACCTTTTGTTTATCATCGAAAATACCCGGATTTAAGTCATTTTGTCCCCAAAAAACGATTGATAAATGAGAAAGGTGACAATGTGTTATTGATAACCCCTCCTCACCTTTAGGGGGTGTTTTTGATAGCGAAAGGTCAAAGTGGGTATGCAAGTAACATTTTCCATATGAGAAATCATTACTCTGCATGTTATCTCCTTTACACATTGTATTGTGATCTAAGTTCATCATCGCAAGAACACATGCTTTGAAATATTTCCTTAGGACCTGGGACTTGAGGTGATAATGTAAAGACTGAGATGCCAACAAATAGTAACTTTAAACCCAAGTAATGGAACATCTTAGCTGTGAAATGAACAATCCTAACAAGCATATCCTCTGGTGTGAAAGCACATAGAAGAGCATCATATAAAGACTGAATCTGAAAAAGTTAGTGACATACTGATCATGATGCTTCAATCTATTGAATTTTTGAAATGCTTCATCTTAAGAATCATGGATTGTGTTGATATGCTGTTACTGTTTACATCACATATCGACAAAAAGATATTTAGTTTCTAGTCAAATTTGGATATGTAGAGGACTGAAAATCACATTAATGAAAGTAGCTACCACCAAACAATATTGACTTTACAAACACCATATCCCTTATTGGAACTTGCCACATACCTCATGATGTTTCCCGACTTTTTTCTTTCTATTTCCTAGTAAGACAAGCCAAGTGGACTAAAGCTCATGCTTGTTTACATTGAGGACTTATATGGTCCTCCATCATAACATGTAACTTGTTTTCTTAGTATTTGATTGGCAATGATTAAAGTCTGCACTGATTTATACAATTAAATTAGGGATAATTTTATATTAGCTTACCTTTGTTTCTCAAATACACATTGTAAATATGAGGTGCTATCAATAACACACTGTCACTTTCCGTTTATCATTAAAAAAAAACATTGACAAATGAGAAAAAGTGGCAGTGTGTTCCTGATAAAACCATAACCTTTTTCTGTGTAAATCCAGGTGTTTTTGATTAATACGAAAAATGACAGTGCGTCACTAATAACCCCTTACCTTTATGGGGTGTTTTTGATAACGAAATAAATAACGTTTTCCCATTAAACTAAGAGTGGTAATTATAAGGTGATCTTAAGAATATCTCCAAGATACTTGAATAAGAGTGATGTTTTCGTCATGATCAAGCAAAGGAAGGATTGGAACATAGTCATGAAACATAATGATAATAATAAGTACTGGATAAGGTTTGGATTGCTACTTAGATATACTATACTAAACCATAGATATTAGATGATACTGTATTAACTATAGTTTAATGGCAGGATTAGTCAAGCTTGGCACCACGTTTCCACCTAGATGTCACCCGACAGTGACGGGCCTGAGAGTGGGAGCTGGTGGTGGAAAATGAGAAGGAAAGTGACCTCCATCCCCGTTCCTTGAAGTCCAAGGATGTGTGGGACCCACTGGGGAGGAGGCTGCTGTCAAGGCTCACAGGTGTCTTGAGGTTTTGGAGGATATTACAAATACAAGGTGAGTCTCTATCATATTGATATTTTTTTGTCTTGTGAATAGAGGGGGGTTCACTTGGGATGATTGCTACAGGTAACTAAACCTATACACCAGCAGGCAGGGGAGGGAGGGGAAAATTATTGATGCATTGTATCTTCAATATCTAACTCTGATAGCTACTCTTTTTTGTTTTGTTTATTCATTTTGATTGAGGGACTCTACTCATGGGCATGATTTTTCATAAGCATGTGAAAGAGACAATACATTACTATTAGAGTATTAGGTCATCTACAATGGGGGAGAAAGAGGGCGAATCGGTCAAAAAAATGGTTTTGGCGGTTTCAGGCTATTCTCTTTCATTTTGGACAAAGGATGCATCGTCTTGTGAATTTGTCGACAAACTAAATTCACCCATGTACAGGCCACTTACCACGCGACACATGACACATGACTATTGTTGTGGGAGACGGGGGAGAATTGGGGTTCATTCGAGGAAGATGTTCTTAGAGCATTTATTGTGGATGATCGATTCTGCAGGGTGTATGTTGGTAAAACTTGGGGCCGGTTCAGTAAGAGGACGTTGTGGAGATCGACGCCTGCTAATCGATTATGACAAGAAAGAATCTCCAAGTGTCAGGAAGAGAATGATTGAGAGGGAAGAGGAAGAAGATAAGAGAGATATTGCTTCGTCGAAATCAATGTCGAGGAATCAGTTGACGGTCGAGAGAGAATCGAGGAGAGAGAAACAAACAAGTCACTTTTTGACAGAATCAACAATTATAACAAACAAAAAATCGACATGCACCTTGGGTACTACTCTTTTTATTTCGCTTCTATCAGTTGTTGCTAGTTATTTGTTTCCAACCATTAGGTGTTACAAGGATCTGTTTTAGACTATATTTAAGTATTTTTTTTATTAGCAAAGCAAATTTAGATTACTGACTCTTTGAAGTAAAGAGCACGGGATGGAACAAGAAGCAACCTAAGAGCGTTCTGATAGGAACCTCCAAACCAACGCCCCACAACCGGGGATGAAACGATTACAACAATGAAACACCATAACAATCAGATGAAAGAACACAACAACAAGAACAACAACAAACCACATCCCACGCAAGGCAGATAAAACACTAGAGAAACCGAACAACAAACCAGCAAAAGCAAAAAAAAAAGGATCTATAATCAGGATTTGCCCACCATGAAGCACTGGAAAAAAAGGTCTAGAAAACCTAGATTTTTCTACCATTAAGCCCACGAAAAAGCAGAAGCCTCCATCTTCCAAACACCCCCACCCTAATCAAATCAGGAAAATTCCGATCCCAGCTCAAATGCTCCCGGCCAGCACCGTGAAACGGCATAGACTTTTCGGTGAATAACCACCAGAACCCACTAATCCTAACTACATAAATCGAAAGGCTTTCGAAGGCATAAAAGCCTGAAAACTCACCATCGGCCAGCATCGAAGACCGGTGAGCCCGATCCACACCGTGGATGGGAATTCGAGCGGGCCAATCGACAAGTAGAAGGACAGGGAAGGGAAGGGAAAACCAAAATCGATCAGAGTAGGGATGAAGAACATACCTCAAACAAAAGAGGACGAACCAGAAGCTCCAGCACTACGGACGACACTACCAAGAAGAAACTCCCTCAACAGCAACGACCTCCATTTGGAACCGCGACGATTCTGAGCAGGAAGCGTGTCCCACATCCGGCTTCAGAAGCAGTCGTCGGGACCTGAAGAGGGCTCTTCCGCCGCGACACCGTAGGACGAAGAGAAGAAGTAGATCTGCCCCCGGAGGGCCAGATCTACACTCGGAACACCTGACGCGAGCCGAAGACCTCCACATCGACTAGATCTGCCCAAGACGCAACAATCCAAGATGGAAACGCGTCCCACGACCGCTTTGGGAAAGATGAGCCAAAGTCACAGACAACCAAACACACTGGTGCAACCGAGAAGACGGAATCGACCCCAAAAACCTCGTCATCTAACCCAGATCTGCAACGATTCAAGCCGGGATAGGTAGGGAAGGTAGTCCCACGACCAGATCTGGGTCGGGGCGACGAT
>JAYMTN010000257.1:0-18648 GCA_036897425.1 Erodium trifolium
CTTTCGGATTACAGCCAATATCTGCCACAATCCGTCCGGCCATCGAGTGGCGATACCGGCCATTGGTGGCTGCCGGGACGACTTCGAGCGGGACTATCATCACAGCGTCTTGTCCAGATCGTCCTCAACGGAGACGACCCCCAGTTGATTCTCAATAGCCTCCAGGCCCCGTGAGCCGTGGGGAGGAGCAGGAGCGGTTGTCCCGGTCTGAAAATGGCCCTTTATTGCACCGAGGCAAGGCCAGGGAAACTTGACCCTGAGTCTAAGCGACTATTTGTTGTCTTTGCATGGTTGGTTTGATGAGTTGTAGTGGCAGCAGAAGGCCCGGCGCGACCTGTGACGACGGAGCTCTTCGAGGAGGGGTGGTGCTGCCTCGATGCAAGGTAGGGTTGGTGCCTGCGAGGAGGCAAGTGGGGCCCACGACTGGGGTCTACCGCGAGGAAGAGGCCGCAACGACAATATCTCCAATGGTGGCGACATCTTTGAAGGAGGAAGATGAGGAGACGATCGAGAAGACTGCGATCGTGACTAGGCAAGAGAAAAAAGAAAGGAAGAATGTGAATCCCTAACAATCTCTTAGACTCGGCAAAAAAAAATAAGAAAGTCAATTTATCCTTCTCTTCTACAAAAATTAACCACTTGTTTTAAAATAGATAGAGGCCTAATTACTTTTTCGAAACAAAAATAAAATAGATTTCATTCAAACAAAATGTAGTACTAAACAACTGATCCTGCGAGTAAAAATAATCTGTCAATTAATAGTCTCATATTTCATGTACAATGCAACCCAATATTTCTGTCTCCAGATTTCTGCTCTCCTTTCTACGATTGTTCGAACTTCCAACTCACTCATTGTATTTTTGTATGAACCAGAGATATTTCCTAAACATTTTAACACCATTATCATAACTTGGATACGGGACTTAAATCGTCTTATTTACAGTCCCATCTTGGATCTACATTCAGCCTCTAAGTCAAACTGCACCATTATGATTCTGGCACAAAAATGCTCCAGCTATCTACTAATCTGCCTCTGCCATATTTGCTATAACACAAATTACCACCTCAAGTTTCTGCTGAGATCAAAGCTTGGAGCGATTCATTGCTGGTCGGACATGAGGGGCCTTCATGTGCCTGTGGGACTTGTCCCGTTCCTCTCTCCACATACATGAGACTCATCTGATTGGACCCCGTGCTTCCTTTTCTTCACCTTTTTCTTCGTTGAATCACTTGCTGAAACTCTTGCATCAGCAGGGGAGTCCCCTGAAGTTCCCTTTAGCTTTGGCTTGTCCGTGCCAGGGCCATTTGACAAAGTTGAAACTGGCTTGACAGTTGATACCGAACTACAAGCATCTGAATCTGCACATAGCTTCTCTTGTACATGCAGTGGCTGAACAAGAGTATCCTTTGATATAGGTGGTGGCATCTTCTTGATTTTCTCGTCCTAGAAAACAAAACAGATTTCAAGATTTGAGTATCAATGAATGGACATGATACAAAATCAGCAATTTATGACTACAGGGTATTATTACGACATACAGTAACATATTTGCTTGAGTGGTATGAAAAAGAAGCAAATCGGTAATGAGTATAACAAAACTCCATCGCAATATGAAGGGTACAATATTTATCTAATTCGGCTGATCAACAAACAGTTCACACCAAGTGAAATCCATGCGTAACAAACGCAACTTGTTGAGTATGTAACCTCACAACCGAGCTCTCCCTCATTTGTTTAAAAACATCCAAATAACGCATGAAACATTCATCCTCGTGACTTTGTAAAACGAATATTATGGTGTATTTTTTAAGGGTAAATTGCACATACGTTTATGAATTGCCTACAAACACATAATCCTATTGTAAATTTCCAGTCTCATAGTAAATTTTCAGACAAATGACTACCCTTATGAATTTTCAGGTGTCACCATCATACAAAATAGATGGAAACCATCAAAAACTTGAGTATTTTCGTCACGTGACCTACACATGAGTTTAAAATTGTATAATATCCTAAAACTACTCATTCACATCCTTTGATTTTCGATTTCAATATGATACCGTAAAGAATTTTGAGAACTGAATCAAACTGAAATTGGAATAGTAAATACTAAATCGTGAGAGTGAGCAGTTATGGAATATGTTAAAATTTACATTCATACCATCACGTGCAAGTCATATGATGAATAAAAAGAAAAGAAAAATGACAGTTTCCATCTATTTTGTATGATGGTGACAGTGAGGACTCATGGGCAATTCCTAAAGGTAGTTATGTGCAATTTACCCTTTTTTTTATCTACCCAAGTACTTGTTGCCTACATTTCTGTTACCAATTGCAAAATCAAATTACGCAGCATCCAAAGAACGGCGAAGCCGTTCCACATCATAGCACAACTAAAGAACAAATTGGAACCGTAATCGAACTAACATCACAGTCCACGAACAACTATGACTTTAAGAGAAGAAACGAGAAAAAGCTTTGATGACAAACATGTATCATAGACAGAATGAAAGGTAATATCAGCATCAAAGATGAGTATAGAATGTATAAATACAGTATATTAGAGCAAGATAGGAGGCACTGACATACTTTTTGTTTGTTGTACAGCGTTCTCCGCCTCTCTTTTGCTCTACATATTGAACGTCGAATACCATGGCTGTTCATGATACCACTTGGCCACAATTCAGCAAGCTGAATCATAGATGGGAAACGAATTATGTCATAGTTACAAGCTGTTTTTGTGTGTATGAAATTACTAGCAATTATTCTGCAAGTCCAATCATAGATGCAAAAGTAAATAAGTGTCAGACTTTACTTTCACAAAACTTAGAACAGTCAGCAGACAGCAATTATCAAACAGATTTTTTATGGTAAAAATGACCAATCCAGAAGAGATGTCCTAGAAAGCATGGAACCACGGAATGCAAATGAAAGTACAGAAAATGAAGGAAAATAAAGTACCTCAGTGTAGAGCTTTCTGATTTGTGGACCAGCATCTTCATCCAGCCCCTACACCCAGAACAATGAACAATAAGAAACGAAACCAAAACCAGAAAGGAAAAGCTGGGTTGAGAATAGCCACTGCTAGAAAGAATTAGTACATCAACAAAAAGATCATGGAGATCACACATCTTGTCCTCCAATGCTGTATCCATACTCGATTTTCCTTCAGAACCAACTTTTAAATCATCTGACCTTCCAGCTTGCTTATCAGATGCCTGAGAAGAAACCTTTCACATCATTCAGATAAAGATAGTTTGCAGTAGCCGAAAAATTTGTTCTCCTCGGAGATATTGCTAATTTAGGATCAACAGAATGACATTATTCTATAATTACAATCTATGCATTACTGAGAATGCAATTCAATATGAGAGGAAAGACAACCAAATCAAGCTGGTTCTGGATCAAGTGCAACAATGATTGTGATGACCAAGTGCCAAGTTACAGAGCTCAAAACGAGACTCGGATGACATAAATAAGGAAAACTCATAGGCACGCGTGAATATCTAAGGCCTAACCGAGAGAGGTTCATAAATACCTTGGGCTCCAAAGAGGTTATTTGCATTTTAACCATCTCAGTGATCTCCTTCTTTATCTGATGAAACCGGTCATCTTTCTCCTGCTTTGCTGAAACACCCGTACTTATCATGGCTTTTAAGTTTCTCTACAGCAAAAACACATTGGACCAGTATTAGTAGCCAAGTATCATTATTTATGAACAAACAAGTCAATGATTTGCCACATTCAAGACAAATAAGAAGTTGATTTATTTGTCTTATAAGATAACTGTAAGTAAATACTCTCCCATCAGAAGTAAATGAAGTGCATTGCAACTGATATCACATTAGAACGAAATGCTAACAGTAATAACCACAGAAACATCTTCTAAAGGTCAAGAAAAGTTGGGCAATATTCAAATGAGAATGTACAATAGCTAATGTTTTTATAAGATTAATTCCAATAATACTATTCAATTTTAGAATTTCAGTACATATTTCAAAAATAGACGTAATTATGCTTTATAATAATAAACACATTTCTATGGTTTTCAATTAAAGCATCCAAATTCAGTACCCGATCATTGCCAGTGTGTCAAGGCACCAAACCACCAATATGCAAAGCAAGTATTAAGTTTACTGATTTAACCACAAGTACTAAAATAATGACCTGATCCAAACCCTGGTCGACACAGAAAATTTCAACGCCGGATAAGAATCAAAACTGACATTGTTGAATGATAAATTGGTAGTAAAAAAAAGTAAAATGCTAATAGCCCGCAAATTAAGATTCAGATACCTTCAATGTTCTAAGCTGCATGAAGTGACCAAGAATACTCATAAGGCGATTGACCAGTTCACTTGTTAACTTCCCATGGCTTGCCTGCTACAATCATTTAGAAATGCTTCTTTTTTAGAAACATTGAAAGCATACAGATCATTATATTAATAATTAAATTAAGCATTGAACAGTCTTAGTATTCTTAGCCAAATTTTGGTACCGCTAATCTTGCAACTCGAGCAAGTTTGAGCTTTATTTCTGTAGGCAATCTCCTTTTTATCATCTGGGATGAAGAATCAGTTTCTTGATTTTCAACAGAAGGTGGTCTGGCTGTATTTAAAGAGAAACTATCAGCAAGCAGAAGGTTCCCAAACAATCAAATGAAGTTCAAAAGCATCACAATGATTGCAGTACTTACATTCTGCAACCATCCTCTCTAGCTCTCTAATTGCCCTCTCAAGCAAGGCACCCTTTGGCTTGGCACTAGAACCATCCCTTTTGTGCATGTGCAAAGTTTTCTGCATAATGGTTGATATATAAATACCAATAGCATGAACAGAACTGAGAGAAACCAGGATTGCTAAAATTTATCTAATAACCAGGTAACCAGCTATTAAGTAACTTCTAGTAGGAAAGAGCTTGGTGTATCCTGAAATCAACATCTAGTCAGATCTTTCACCCTCAAATCAAGGCCAAAATAGATATGCAGCCGTCAATCTGCATATGGTTGGGGCACAACAGGAAATGAACATGTGAGGAGGATATGGAGGATATGGAGTTTGTTAGGAGCCTTAAATAGTTAACGAGACCTCCTTGGCATGTCCTTTCTCACCAAAGAAACCCTAATCCAAATCAAATAGCAAAAGAGAAGTAAATGTGAACACTAATTCTACCAAAAAGAACAAATAATCTGATCAAAAAAATTATGCATGTCCTCCAAATGCTTGTGAGAAGAACAAAGAAACAATCATATCTAGAACTTGGAATTAACATTACAAATTCAGGAAAAAAAAGTATTTCCACCAATTATTAATCTTATTTGTGGAGTGTCTTTGTATATGTGTAGAATATGTGCACTATAGAGTGTTAAGACAAATGAACTACTATAAAGTACGCTTTTCATTCGAATCAACAAAATATGACGAGTGCAATTTGAAATGCAGAATAGCAAATGTCGTCTCTGGTCTATTCCCAAAACTTAGAGAATAACTGTTAATCCCCCTATGAATGAGATTGGTTTTTGATGGAGAACAAGGTGAAACATCAACTTGAAATCAAATTTACATCCAGATTATAGCTACAAAACAAGAATCCATGTGTTGAATTAAAAACTATATTAAATCTACTTACTGTTGTTTGCTGGGGATACTTGAACGCACTTTTGTCAGGCAATGGTATTGCAAAACGGGATTTGGGTTGCACGGGATCTTTTTTATTCAGGTATTTCTGATGTGAGATTTCAAATGGTTCGTTTGCATGTTCCCACTTGTTACCAAAGTTCTTAGACGGCAGAGCTCCCATCTTCTGCTTCTTAAGCTTCTTGGGTACTGCATGAGATGCAGAATTGTCGCCATTTGATACTGTTGCAAGTGAAGATTCATCCAATGTGATTGAAGCCTCAGCATTCAATTGATCCAGTGATTTCAAATCTGGAGGCTGTTCATTCTTTGAAGCCAATGTTTGAGGAGGATTATACGCATTATTCTTTTGCGATGCTTCCTTCCCAGATGCTACCTTGTTCAATTTTGCATGCTTATTTAACACGTGGACATTACCATTTTCCTCACAAGCCTTTGGCAAATCTTTTTTTCTCCTTTTTCTTATTTACTGGTTAGAAGATATGGTAGGCTCAATTCTATAGAATAAACAGAATGAGAAAGAAGAAATCAAAAGGTGGGGAAATTGCTTCATCCCCAACAATTACAAAAAAAAAAAAATCATGGAATCAAATTCCTTTTGTGTGGATATAATAAAAGCACATTTCAACTAAACCAAACTTAATCATTAGAGCACAATTCCAAAATTAAACAGTATAGTATGACATACAGCAAAATTGATCTGATCAAACTTAATCAAATAGCATGGAACTGCCTCTGGTTGCACTAACTCATAGATTAAGGCAGACCACAACAAATTCCACACTGCAAAACCATAGCAGATTGGTGCCATTCCAACAATCATTTAAAATATTAAAGTTTAAAATATGCTCACAATCTTTAAATTAAAGTTTTGTATTACCATAACCAGGAACATGAAGTAGATAGAAAATGAAAGGTGCCATTCCAACTATATAGATATATTGATCAAACGATCTAAAGCATTTTAAGTTTTGAATTTGCAAACCTATTTAGTTCAACTAACCGGTACAAGAACCAAAATTGAACTTTAATGGATAAAAATGGTACTTCTGATAACAAAGCTCTATATGAAAGCTATCTAACAATAATTGTGGAATGACCATTAACCCAGAGGAACAGAAAGGAAGCTAAGAAGAAATAACTTCTCACTGATTATAAATAATCTTAAGGATGGCACTATAATGAAAATGGATAAAGGGTTCTCACATGTGTTCCAACTGTCCCCTATTTATAAAGAATCCATCATGCTTTATTTCTGAATTATCTACTTCAAAATATTCATCCTGCGTGTTAGGTGCCAAGGAAACATATGTGTTAAACCTCCATAGTATGAGAAGAACCACGCTGACCACTCAGCTAAAGCAACAGATCAAAATACAAACCAGCTCAGCATCATCAATGAAAGAATCTTCTGTATCATACTGATCATCGTCAGGGAAGTCATTCATATCTTCCTCATCACTACTATGCTTACCCTAGAATTATGATTGTTGAGTTAGCATAGCAGATTCTAAATAGTGCAATGCTCTCAAGAGGACAAGATATATATTCGGGGAAAAAATCATTGGTCAGAATTAATTAACGGCGACATACCATGTAAAGGCGTTCAATCTTCTGAATAACAGCACTAAAACGGTGTGGAGCAGAGGCATCTTTTACTTCATTTTCAGATGGTTCCACCTAAAAAGCGAAGCTTAATGAGGATATAAAAATGCATAGTGAAAGCATTTACTCATACACAACATGAACATGTAAAAAAACAGACCTAATGCAATTTTTGTTGTGAAAAAATCATGAAAAGAGTGACTACCTGCATGGACCAAGATCTGTATCACAAATGTACTTATTTAGATGGAAAAGTGCAGAAAGGCATACATCAATTTTTTTCATAAGATGGGGGAAAGACTGTGAAGTATGAGACCGCGCTTTCTATTGTCCCTAGTTTGACTGTTCATGGCATTGTAAAATTTGTCATCTATTTTATACAAATCGTATTTCGAGCACTGAGTCAAGGCAATTAAGAATGATGGGAACACGTCAATTTAATAGAGAGATGAAACGATAAAACTGTTTCCTTGGACCACAACTGTAACATCAAGAACATTGATAAAGTGCAGTGCTATATGAATTACATCATTATTAGTCAAGTACATTGATACAGAACAAATTATTGTTACATACAGTTCAGTAGTCAATGAAGTTACTGAAGAGACTATTATTTGGTGAAAAAAACAAAATCAATTGTACAGCTCTATGCTCAGCAAGAACAATCTCTACCAACAACTTATCAAACTGGCCACAGGTTAATATGTACCCAATGCATATAGATAAGCAGCAAAAACAATAAAACAAAGTCTTTAATCACAACCTAATATAGAGGATTCATCAGATTGGCTCCCCCTCAGTTGATGCAACAAACTGCCCCTTTTAAGGCCATGAGATTAGGTACAAAGCGTAAAATGTAGAAACCATAAGTTAAAATACCCTCACCCGTATGCTTCCGCTAACATAACTATGTATATCTATCACAACAACAACAAAAAACTACACATTTAACTGCCACCTACAAGCTGTTCAGAAGAAGCTGCTCATTCTTGTCAAATAGATACTTATCTCTAATTTCATATACATGTATGTACTCCTATTGTACACATTTCTCTACAGCAGTAAAGGGGAAGCCTTTTTCCAACATCCACACAAACTTCAGCTAAAGCCAAAGCAATCAACTTCATGAGAACTGATATCATCAGTAATTTATCAGAAGTAGACTATTAGATTATCTGCTCAAAATTCATTTATCGGGTATGATCAAGGTGGAAACTTTTTTCAGACCCCACAAAACTGAACTTCGGGTGCACGTTACTGATCACAAGCAATCCATTGACATCTATAATTCACATTCGCAAATTACAAAGCTCGCTGAGCTGACTCACCGTAGTGATGCGAGACCCGAGGGTCGAGTTAGCCATTGCGAGCGGTTCTGGGTCGGAGGAGATGGACCCGCCGGCCTTATTGGCGTCCCTCAGAAGCTTCTTCCACGAC
The DNA here is from genome assembly GCA_036897425.1 of Erodium trifolium. Taxonomy (NCBI): domain Eukaryota; kingdom Viridiplantae; phylum Streptophyta; class Magnoliopsida; order Geraniales; family Geraniaceae; genus Erodium; species Erodium trifolium. The sequence continues at coordinate 8,680 of JAYMTN010000257.1, forward strand.
ACAATCGTGGTCTCGCCGGGTCGGAGGTCCACGTGGAAAACTTGACGGTCGCTAATCTCGGCGGAGGACGGTGAAGCCCTAGGAAAATCGCCGGCAGCGACGCATTTGTCTTCCATCATCGAGTTTGACGAGTTGGGTCGGAGAATTGGGGATCGAAGAGTAAAGGGTCAGAACGTGGGAGCCCTAGACGGTGGAAAGGAGGTTACTTTGCTCGGGAAATGTGGGTTTTGGAGAGATAAATTTGGCGCGGGATGTGTCTAAAATTGATACTCTCCCTCGCTTGAAATTTTCTAGCCTCTTTCTTTTCTCGAGAAAACGAGGCTCATGGTTTTAGGTAGTCAAGCAAAAAAGTCTCATAAAATTGGTTAAGGAGTCAACTTTTTTTTTTTTTTGAGTATATTGGGTATGCATTCAAGTAGGCAAGTCATATGATACAATACCAAGTTTCAGGGATAAACCTGATACAAGCCGAAACGAAATTCAGCTTCCCCCATTTGAAAACAAATAGGTGATCCGGCATGTATGGTTGAGAAAATGAGAAATTCTACAGTTGATGGTAGAATTGAGATACTTGCTAAAGATATGCACAAAAACACGACACCAAGGGACTAAATTTCCCAAAAGGAGGTTGCGGTCATAGAGAGTCTCAAGATATCACCCCATGGATATGGCCAGCATGGGATGGGAAGGTGAACAAGGTCAACCTCCCACCGAGCCCAAGGTCTATCATGACTCTCGAAGAGTCTGTTTGCCCGCCTTCGTTGATATGCGCAGGGTAAGGTTCTGTTGGGCCTCCTCCATAGTGTGGTCGATGTCCATGAGCACAAATGCCCGCTTCTTGGATTTAGCTACTGTCTGTCGAGGGCCTTTGTCCCCTGCTTTTGCCTTGGGAGCCTTTGTTGTCCTTAGGACTCGTTTTACTGGCTGCTTTTTCGGTGGTTCCTTCTTAACCTTGCATCCAAGAGGTATCGTATGGTATCCCGGCTCGTACCCCGCTAAGATCTCGTGCTGAAGATTATGCTGGGCGAGGCTTGTTGGGGATGGCTCCACCTGTTTCTGAGCCAAGGTCCCCTTGGGGTTTGTTTCCCCAACCAGTGTCTGCGCTATTCCACCCACCATCTTGTATATGTCCTCCCAATCAGTGATGGGCATGAGTGCCTTCAGGTTAGGCGTAGTTGTGATCTTGACAGTCTGCGGGGATCGGGGAGATACTACTGATCCCTTCCCACGTTTCGCATCCTTCAACATTACCACTGGTGTGGGGTGTCGAATTCTCTGATCGGTAGGCGTATTTGTGGTCTTAAAGACCGTTTGTTCAGGAAAGAATTTTCGCGCCACCCGAGTGCTAAGGGCCTCTAGTTGGATGGATTCCTGATTGTTTAGGGTACCTGTCAAAATATTGGAATAAACCAAGTTAGCATAAAGATTGGAAGGGGGAGACATGGCGTTCCCCCGTCCCCCGATGATGGTGGCATGGCGTTCCAGTCCGTGCGGAAGATCCCTTATGCTTGGATCGCTGGTGGAGCCCGAAGAGACTCCCCGTAGCGCCTAACAAATTGATCCTCCCCCGGTAAAATAGAAACACAACTTGTATTCACGTGGCCGAGCCGGCCACAAAGGAAGTAGAAGTTCGGCAACTTTTCATACTCAAACCGTATTTTCAACGGCTTGGTATTTTCATCCACCTGTAAAATCAAGTGGCGGCGGAGCGGCCGTGTGGCGTCTATTTCCCCCCGGAGCCAAAGGAAGGTGTCCCAGACTCGGGAGTTGGTTGAGCCTCTCGTGTTGTTAGCCTTCGGTATTCCACCTCCCTACCCATATTTGATATTTTGAAAGCTCTCATCTGGGAGATCATGGCCTCGACAGGTATGTCATAGGCAGATGCCGAGTTCTGAAGGGGCCGGAAGCAAAGATTTTTCGGTTGGGTTCTCGAGGCAAGGGCGTAAGCATGATGACCGTGCCACAGAAAGCCCACGACTCCCTACCTCGGATGCCATCCATGGCCTCCATATAAGGGAATTAGAATGCGACTATCTTGTCGGTAAGTGGTTGGACCGTCAGATCCTCCATGTTCCATGCATTTGCAATAACAGTACAGAGAGTACGAGGTCTTACTCGTTTGTCCGTAAGAAGACGGCCGGCTAAAACAAATTTGAAATTTCTCTTTCTATAATTTTTTTCTTTTACTAGGGTATTTTTGTCATTAATGCTCAAATTATGATGCATTGGAATAAAAACAAATTGATTGGGATGAATTGAAACAATTTGAAGCATAGGCTAATGCCCCGATGTGCAACTCCAAAACACAAGGTTTAAAGAAAATGAAGTGTACAACTATTATACTGGAACGTTTTTGCTATGATCCTATCTTCATCATTAGCACTTCTCTTTTTTGTCCATTTCTTCTTTCAGGAGAGCGTATCGTTAGCCAATCGCGAGTTCGTTAATGCTCGTCTCCCCTACCACATGCACGAATCAAACACGGTTATATTCCAAATGAATTTACAGGAACGAAGAGTTAGTAGTATCTCTAGACTCATCATCTACCATAAGGTACATCGTTTCATTTCCTTTCCTATTGTTCACCACCACCACCACCACCACCACATCCATGCCTCTAATATCCATCTGTGTAACCCGTAATATCCAAGTCAAATGTACCTGCTCAAGTATCGAAGAACTAAAATGATATATATTACACGAGTGGAATGTATTTATGCAGCATGTGACGAGTTCGAGCTCCTCATATCATTCTGTTCAGAGGGATGTTGTTACTTTGATATGGATTCCTTTGTATGGATGAAATCACCTGTGGCATCGTCATACCAACCGACACAATGATCTCTGGGGTACACAACAAAAATCGTAAGTTAATACAACTGCACTAGAACACAATACTCTACAATCCTACTGTTGTTAAAAATTCCATACAGAAGGATAAACATTTCATGCAGAAGATTCATTGCCAAAAACCATAATTCTCGGAGAGTGGAAAGCAGAAATAAAGGTGCAAAGAGAATAGAAATGAAGAAACGTGAAAATTCTGGATTTTTTGTTTTCATTTTTTTTATTTTAAAGGGAAAAATCGTCATTTTAAAACAAATTGATACAAAATGCGACATGATACAAGTTCAAGGGTAGGAATCGACATGAAAGAAAGAAAAGGATTTGCACAAAGTGAATAGTACACCAGACTTTTTTGCTATTTTCCCTTTATAGTTTCAAATAAATTTGTCAAGGAGAGAGAGAGCGGACCTATTCCTTCTCGTATGGATAAGTTTGGCCTAATTATCTCCTTAGAATTCACCAGAAATATGTCACCAATATACAGATGATTTGTTGGGACATAAACACTGCATAACTCTTCATCTCCGTCATCTTTCTGGAAGCAACCAAAAAGAAACTACATCAGAGATATGTTCATAGCTTGATAGCCATTTCTGTAATAATAGGAATCGAAATTTCCTAGAAATATATATTAGTCTTAAATTACAGATAATCATCCTAACTAGTTTCTTATTTTGCAACACAGAATTTTAAATGTTTTTTATTTATTTCCATAGTCGCAATGAAAAGTAATACATTTAACAATTAACAGTCATGGAAAGAAGTAACTGTCCTTTGCTTTCTTATGAACACGGAAAAATAAGTACATAAATGAAATAAATGCTTGCCCTCAAAATTTAGGTTGTCATATCTACTGCATAAATTTGATCTTAAACCTCGACTTCATCAATCACCGTTTCCTACATAAAGTTTCTAGCTTATTTTCCACTGTAAGTAAATGTATGTATTTACTATGCATCCACATGATTTATGACACCAGAGCTCTCAGACATGTCTGCTTCATAAATAAGTTATGTTCGTCGCTTTTCAATCAGAGGTGTCCACAGTAGCACAATTGAAAACAGATGAACAGTAGCCATTTGCTATAATGGTATTGCATATTCTTTAAGCAATTATGAGTGTGCATAAAAATTCCAATACAGTTGGACATTCATATTATTTAGGGTTAACTGGAAAAAAGTACCCTGAGGTATTCATTTTTTTTAACTTGTAACCCTCTTCTTTCATAATTGCAAAAAAGTACTCCGAGCTCGTCTTTTTATAGCAATTTGTATAAAAATGGCGATTTCACACTTACAATTTAGATTTTTTAAAATCCAAATTTTCATATGCCTTAATTTTCTTCCTCTCTGTACTGCATATGAAAATTTGGATTTTATGTTGTTTAATTATCATTGTTAAAATTTAAATTTACAAGGGTAAAGTCATCATTTTGAAACAAATTTATACAAAGTGCAACAAAAAGACAAGTTCAGGGCAATCTTTGCAATTATCAAAGAACAGGGCTACAAGTAGCAAAAAGGGAATACTTCAGGGTACTTTTCTGCAATTATCCCTATTATTTACAAGGGAGAGTCTCTTATATGGAACGGCTTTCTATTCCCATATTACTTCTATATACATACCACTATTTCCTAGGTAAAGGGATCTTAATGAAACAGCAAGATGAAGCCTTCACATAAAAGACATGACATGACACTGATATACCAGTTGAGGAACAACAATTGAATCCACTTAAGGTAGCTCCAGTTGCAAGGTTGATCAAGTTATCTAACGATAAATGAATACTTTTTGAATACGCAATAGATACATACCTGAAGAACAACAGACGATGTGATAAAACCAAATGCATATTCACCAATACGAGGGTGACGAATGATTGCAAGTTCTTTGAAAGCCATCTTATTCTGGTCTGTGTAAGGTATATACAAAACATCCAATTATTAGTGCCAATTTAATAGCAATGTATTATAACCAAGTCATAGCACATTTTACACACACTACACGATTGAAGTACTGCCAACTAATACACATTGTCATGTGAAGTGGAACTTCACATGGTCATTGTTCATTGGTCTAGGAACCTGAGAAGGCTAAGGGATATTTTTTAATGCAAAAGAAATTAAGAACCTGAAATTACAATGCTGATTCCGTTTCACACATTTTATCAGAAATCAAAATCTCTGCTCATACAGTCCACTAGCAGGCGCATACGATCTGCCTCCCTGAGCTCCATTATCATATTGGTTTCAAGCAGAGCAACAAGGTTTACTTTCGTTCAGCTCTAACCAAAGCTCAATTTGGAAATTGCTTCATTTTATACTACAAGCTTATGGACATGATAGTCTCTGGCTAATAAATTGCCATGGTAGGAACTTAAAACTCAAGGTAACAAACCCACCACTATGGCTTGGCCTAGTGGTTAAGTGGTCACAAACATCTTTCGAGGTCTAGTATTCAAATCCTAGCATGGTCACCTGATTGGGCCAGATGAAGGTTAGGGGAAAAACCTCAAGGTAATAGATTCATGAATGCAAACAATGGCTGGTGTGGAACCTCTTCTGCTGATCAGTGAAGCAAGATTTAGGGGATTTTTGGATATGTTTAGGGTGTTAAGTGGCAAGTGCAATAGATCTTGGTGATGATTAGCTATAGACAATGTGAGTCTTATTCTGACTTCGTTCAATGTTTCTTACTATTGTAATAATATGTAGTTTACAAACTCTCTTAATGGAATAGTGGGTTGCATATTGCAATATGAGACTTTTGAAGCTCGGTCGAGGGGAACTATACTATGAAATGAAACTAAACAGATAATACAAGAACAATATTCAATTCAAATGACATTTTCAATGTTCGGATGTCTTGTTATTCGATCATAGCTTACAATTTTCAGACAAAAAAGAGCTCAACCTTTTTTTGGGATTATGAGGGTGTAAATAAGTCATTTTGACCTAGTTGCATACCCAAGAGAGACAGATAAGATGACAGTGAAGACCAATGTTAACTATACTGATACCTTAAAATATCAACACTTGATGGTCCAACTAGTCTAGCAAGTAAAACTAAAAGGTGAATTAGAACAATCAAAACTTTAAGCTCCAAATCCAACACCAACAGGATAAAAATAGATCAAGGAGATCTCTATTCATTAAACACTAAGAGGAAAAAAAAATAAAGACAGATTTCTCTAATCCATGATTTTATTTGATAACTCTAGCCTTGGGCACATTAGAGAAGGAAATTTCTAATATGTGACATCTTTGAACATCGTTATATTTTCAAAAAAAAAAAGCACAACACCAAGTTCAATATCCACTAACCTGGAGAAATTGCAGCACTGATCTGTTTTGAAGCTGAGTATATGTGCTTCATAAAAGGCATTCGTTTTATAAACCATTCCCCAAGCCAGAAAACAGTGGAGCCCATCCATGATGAAGCAAATACACCAATGAAGAAAATGAAAATGAGAGAAGTGATAAATCCAAGGCCTGCAACACCAACAATATGATTATAGGAAATAAACTATCAATAATAATGAAGCCTTCAAAGATACAGAAATGACGAGTACAAAAGATAACATATCTCAAAAGGGCAATACACTAGCGAATTAACTTAACAAGGATAATGAGATCAAATGCATTCTTTAAAGAAAAAATGGACAACCAACTGTTTGCAAGGCCATTGCTTGGTCATGCAGATGAGGGTTGCATACAGGTAGCCATAACCATGGGTTGTGGCCGAGTCACGGAGAGATCAGGGTAGGAGTAACAGACATGTTTGATGGTATCGCACAAAAGTTTTAGCACAAGGGGCCAGCACAAGATTTTCATCCATCTTCCGCAAAATGGTATTCGTGTAAGAACTGGATATGGAAGAGAAGAATTGATGTGGGAGACAAGGATTGGGTGGGAGACGATGTCACTTTCTGAATGGTCATAATCACATTTTCATTTCCGAGATGGATTTATGGGTGGACAAAAATATCTTGGTACAAAAAAAGGATGCAATGGAAAAGATGTGGACGACAAGATTGCAATTTTTTTGGAAGCGTTCAAGTTGGAGATGGAAAACAAACACAAGGTGGCATCAAGCTAGACATGGCAAGCTAGCTGGACATTAATCAAGGAGGTTTTTTCACTCTACTAAGCAAATGCTTCATTGGCAAGTAAGAATCAAGCATGAACTACCATCAAGGAAACATGAGGTGTACAGAGGAGGTGACAATCATTACTAATCAAGGAGATTTTTTCACTCTACTCGGCAAGACTTATAGAAAGCTAGATAGCGAAAAGCAGCATGTTTTATTGCATAAGATAGCAAGGGTCTGACACAAGAAACTTGTCATGGGTGGGACTTTGAGAGCATAGTTGTGTAGGGAATAACAATAACACTATCTCAAAAGTCATGTGATAAAAATTAAGACTTCTCCACCCTTTCTTGTACATACTACTAAGCAAGGTACAAACTCTTACTTGTCTCTCGAATTAGCTGAAGTATAATTCGATATGCTTGCCTCTCTTTATTTTACTAGTCTTAGTAAGTTTAGTAGTACCAGATTTCTAATCCTGTTTCTCACCGTCAAAAATCCCAATTTTCCAAATTCTATAATTCTCATACTGTTACGAGTTTCCTGCCCGCCCAATACATGTCTAATTAGGCCACTTAGTTTAAAAATAATTGGCTTTACTTTGCCTTCCCTTTAGGGGTTCTTGTAAGCTTAGCAATAGATTACTACATCAGAATGGCAGCTGCTATGTGAATATAATATTGAATAAACTCTAAATATCCAGCAATTACTTCTCTGATCTTGTGTGAGGTGATCCTTAACCCTTGGATATGGTGTGATTTGAGAAGCCAAGGACCCTCAAGAGTGATGCCTACGAACTTACTAGTGTGATGCTAGAAATTTCCATTCTATTTTTATCATATGTTCCTTCCAAATCTAGAACCTCATATGTTCCTTCCTAACTCTCTAAGCTCAAATTCCCATAACCCAAACCGAAGCCTAACTAAATCTATATAACGTTTTAATAACTCCGTCCCGGATTAGTAACTAAACCTGCAGTATGAGAGGATAGCCAAGAAAGAATGTTTAAATTAACCTTTATAAAGCAAGTCCCAGAATGATGATCCGGATGTTTTATAAAAAAAAAAACTCATGTCATTCTCAATACAATATGATGAAGAAGTTATATAATTTGGTTTCCCCATGTTTCCCTTCCGCTATCCTGCAGTTTGGGATGGAGATGGCTATCTTAAGTAAATCATAGCACTTAGTAACATGCATATGAGTATATCAAACAAACTCATTTAAGCATTCTATAATATCATAAGTTCAAAAACAAAAGTGATAGCCATTTCCTATTTCAGGCATTGCCAACTTACCAACAATAGACAAAATTAGAGGCTGCTGTCAAGGACGAGACGAGTTACTAATATCAATGTCCTGACTACCCCATCTATCACTCAACACTAAGAATTGTTTCCCTTTTCCCCCAAAAAGTCAAAATAAGAACACCCAGATGGTATTTTATAGACTTACCGAATATGTCAACACCAAGCCTTTCATATATAGGGCTGAAAAACCCGTCAACGAACTGAATAAACCACCAAGTAACTAAAAATGTAACAGCAACCGGAAAGAGAACCACACTGCAATATCACAAATTCAACCAGTTACGCCAGGAATGAAAACACATACGGAGAGAAAAAAATACACACAAATAATTAAAAAGAGAATTATCTGTAAGTTCATTACCATCCAGTCATGAATTTCTTTGAGACCCAACTCTGTAGGACAGCATAGCAAGCCTGGGAAATGCAACAGCCAATAACTTAGCAAGAAAAAAAAAGTTGTTTTGTTGATACTTGCTATATCTAAATGTACAATAATAGTTTAATACAATGATGAACTAATGAAACTGCTTATACTTGCTATGCCGATGCTTCTCGTTAATATGAACTAATGACCCTTTGTACTCATGGATCTTTACAAAAAGTTGGACAAATGAAACTGCCCACAGTTAAAACAATCGATGTTGTGCACTAGACTGCCAACAAACTTTACGCATTCAATTTCCCAAAACAGAATAAAACAACATGATCGGATCACAGCCTCAATGTTGGTGCCTCGACGTTGAACCTTATTAAATTTTGAATATAATCAGTAAAAATAACCATTTCCGTGTCAGTCCTTATCGCTATCTGGCACATACATAACTTTCGGATGGTTTCGGGTATGGAGTTCAAATAATTTCTCTGTAAACAAACAATGTGTTAAAGCCCGACCCACCTCAAAGTTCAAACTGTTAGGTGGAGGGCCATACTTGTTATTAAGCTTGTCTATGTCTTCAACATCCCTTTGATGGGGTGATTGACACATTGCAAGCAGTGATATCCACCACAAAGAGTGATTATATCCTGATCTAATGTGAATCCCTTAACCTAATCCATGATTCGAGCAATCCCTTAACCTAGTCTATGATTCGAGCACCTAGACCTCTCCTCTTACAGGGTAGGGCTTGTCTGGTTCAGTAGTTGTCGATAAATTGGTGATCGGGTAGGGTTTATTCGTCAAGATTTACAAAAACATGAATATGGAAGAAGAAATAGGGAAGGAACGGAGAGAAATAGAGACCTTGCGTGTGGAGGAATTGGGAGAGTTGGGAGGAGACTTGGCGACGTCGTCGTCGTCGTCGGAATCGCGAGGAGCGACGCCTTGCGTCAAGGGACTTGAAGAAGTGGCTTCTTTGTCTTCTGCCATTTCTGCTGACACGGAGCAGATCGGAGGAGAAGACTGAAATGGAAGGAATTTCTAGATTTTCTTCGCTTTTTGTTTGCTTGCACGATCTGTAGTGTACTGTGCCTTTTGACTTCTACTCTACTTCCTATACCTGTTTGGCCACGCGTTTTGGATTGTCGCCCTCAGGATAAATTAATAGTCGGTTGTTTAATAAACTCTCTAAGATAATATTTTATTTTGTTTTGGTCCTGACTCGGTGATATGATGTTAAATTAATAATTCTTTTAATCTTTTTCAGATTTGGTCGTATGAAGCGTTGTCTGCTTTTGTCGTGCATCAGTGCCGTTACTGGTTCCCTACCACCGTGCCACCGTCGT
>JAYMTN010000258.1:0-18626 GCA_036897425.1 Erodium trifolium
TGCATGCTTCCGTTTGTGGACAAAACTTTACTGTAGTTTTTGACAATTAACCCAAGAAATAACTTCGGATTAAAAAAGGGCTTAAGTTTTACGGTAGCCAAATTTCCAATATATCATTTACCTTATATTAATCAATAATCACATAGATAACCAAAAAAAAAACTAGTGATGAACTCCTAGGGCGCATACATGTTATGAAGGGAGTGTGTTATTCATACCTGGAAACAAAAATTATCGGAACAATCACACTGTAGTATCCACTAACAATATCTGAGGCCATGGAAGAATAGTTTTTCAATAAAATTGCACAAGAAGCTTGCGCATTCCTATCACCAGTATGCAACGCTGCGGTATCCTCAATTAACTTCTGAGCCAGAGAGGGAGCTGCAAACTTCAAAACTATGGCACAAGCACTTGCAAAAGCGCGTTTCGCTGCAGCACTTTTCTCCTCCTTAACAACCGGGAACAGTAGCCTTAATAACATGCTAGTAAAAGGTTTAATATCTGCACCAACCTTTTGAACTAGTAAGCTAATAAAGCTCGCAACACCAACCCTGCAACATTAAGATGGAGATTAGTTAAGGATTTGGATCAATTATGGCCATGCAATAACAGAGTTAGAGTAATCATTCTGAGACTTTGGTAATGATTCAGAAGATTTTACTAACCTAGTGTTGAGGCCGACACCAGATCGAACCAATTGAGCAAGGCGGGGAATCAACAGATCTAATGATTTGGCATCTGCAACATTTATGCATAGGTCAAGAGTCTCCCACATGGGAGAGCTTTTCGCAATGGATATTCGCAGATTCTCAAGCTTCTCAGTTTGTATTCCAGCATTTGCAGCATGCAACTAGATGAAGAAACAATAAATAGACGATGTAAGAAGGTGGTTACTTTCAAAATGCTAGAATTCATTAGAAATTCTTTCAAACCTCAACATAATTGAGCCCTTGATCTTCAAGGCTTGACAAACTTTCCAGCATACAACAGACTAAGTCAGATAAATGCGGACGAATAGCAATTCCTGCGCCCTGTAGATAGGGATAAAAATTAATGGTAATATATTTAAAAGGTTCTTAAAAAGCCCAACAATGTAAGAAACAAGTCAATTGTAAACCAATGTATATTCATAAACCACATGATAACTTCAAGGGTGTATCGTTAGAACTAGTTAACATGGTAAATGTCAACCATAACATAATTATCCCAGTATTACTCACATCTACAACTTTGGTAAAAGTAGGACTGAAAATTAGGGTTATCTGAATAGGATACTAGGGATATAGAAATGTCTAGTAAAAATGAAGGTTTGGAGTTAGCAAAAGAGAGATATTAAGCAAAATCATACTGCCCAGAATATGAAAATTAGAGTTAACTGTAACAGAGGCTGTCTGAAGGGGCCTGTGGTGGGTCTGGTGGAACAAAGAATTAGGGTTACCATAGCTATGAACGAAGAATTTCTTATCCTACTTCCCCATGACTTCTCTATCATTTAATAAAGCTATATGTAACACTTGCACTACAGCTAATTCAAACTAAGGAGTCTCAGTGAAAGGAGGTGTCTATTTTAAATAAAATAGTGATGGAGCTTACAAGCTGATCGAATAAATGAGAATGCAACAATTCCTCCACATAATGGCATGAGAAAACCATACCTTTGCCAGTTTCATAACAACTCCAATTGATGCCTTGCGGATACTGTCAACTTTACTTAAAATGCCTTCAGCAAGCAAAAATGGCAGAACAATACTCATTGTTTGACTTGCATCTGATATCTCCGTGAGTGTGACATCACAGAGCCTCAATGTTAATGATGTCACGGAGCGACATAACTTGTCACCAGAATTTCGAACAGTCTCCTTTATATCATCCATGGCACGAAAGGCTGCAGTCCAGACTCTTTTTAAATGCTTTCCAACCTGCATTACAGGGATGACGTCAATAATTACCATCAATAATTTCCGATGTGGGATAGACTGATCTGTAGTAGAAAAATCTCCTGGGATTATAAAGTGCACAATGAGAAGAGTTATTTTCACATCACAGAGGAGTCCATTAAACGATAGCTGATCCATGGATGTGATATTGGGTACCGAGATTTCACATCTATTCTATCTCTGTGAGAAAGTCAGTTGCTCGTTCAGCCTTGTTAACTTAAATTTGTTATGCTTTAGTATATCAAAACTTATATCCTTCATTGCAGTCCTGACAGTACAGTATAGTTTACTCCATGTAGCCAATTGTCAATTATTACAGTATCATAGAATGCCCCGTGGGAACCTAAAACATAAACTTTGAACTCGACATGCTTATTATTGACATATTAAAGTTAGGGATGAGCTAATTGCCACCCAGGAAAAGCATCACATATATGTTTCCTAGGCCACGCATCCACAACTTGGTACTCTATAACAATCATGGTGTAAAAGCCACGAAGACTCCAGTATCACTTTGAGTAAAAGTTCTGAATTGATATTTCACAAATAGAGGAAAAAAGCAGGTATTGGAAATTTTGGAGTGCTACCCCCATAAGTTAAGAACCAAAACATAAAATAACTACAGTTCATCACAATTACGAAACTAAAATACAAGGAAAAATAAATCTTCTCGGGAACCAATTGACTTTAAACCAACAAGCTCATCACCTGATCAAATTTCCGTCCTTGGATGATATCTGCAAGGGCAAGACAAGAAGCTTCTCGGGAACGCCAAAGCCTAGATCCACATTGAATTAATAAATCGTCTATAATTAGGTCCAAGTATTCATCAATGGTTCCCTTTGAGTCTGCCACGAGTGATTTCCAAATGTGTGCCATTGCATCCTAAAAAGATCATAGCAACAATAATAGCATATTACATAGAGGACAAAACTGCAATATGCTAAGCAGTGAAGTGGTAAAGGTGAACAATGCTTAACAACTTGACAAAAATGAAACAACCTGAAGAAAATATAATTAGAAACCAAATATAACTTTAAATAGGAAGTAAACCCGAGAATTACAAGAGCATAATAATCAATTAAAGTGTACAAAATTGTAGAGCCTAATGACTTTTTTCAGTCGTAAGATTAGGTTGCATACCTGAACATTTTTATCAGGATCATACTGGTATCGAACGAGCCTTGGAACCAATAAACGTAGATGTGGCTTAAGAGCATCCCCAGCTTGCTTGGCTATCTTAGAAAACCCAAAAGCAGCACCCCTTTTAGAATTTAGAGAAGCTTGATAATTAGCCAGATCCATGAACTTATAAATTAAGTCTGGCTGCCCCATCTCATTAGCCAAATTACAAAGCTCTTTATAGGTACTGAGCTTCCCTCCACTTTTATCTTCACCAATAGCACCCTCTTGGAATACTTCAGAGTCTTCAACCAACTATATAAAAAACCTCCATAACCTCAGATTCAAAATTGGGAGAGGGGATACAAAGAGAGAAGTGAGAATATGTGATTCTGCACTTACCTTTACAGCTCGTTTTCTTTTCCCTGAACCAGTCAAAGTGCCAACAAGAGCATTTACCAGGTTTTTCTTCATAGATTCATCGCCAATTTCATACACAATACTCATGCCTTGGGATGCCAGCTCCTGTGTAAGCTCATTCTGTTCACCAAGTAGGTGTGAAAAGGCCTCCTGCAATCGGGTAACATCTTTTTAGATTATAACTTCATAACTGAATCTATTAGGATCAAAACAGTAGTATGGAACATTTTAATAACTATATAATTCTCAAATAAATATCATTTATAGAAAATTACATCATAATTTTGAGGGGGGAGCTATACATTCACTTTGGACTCGACATCACTAACTTTATAGGTGGTAATATATCTATGATGCTATGTTTCGATGATGCAGAACTTTAAATCAATCTACATATATTAGGCCGGCCTACGAAACTAAAAGGTCAGGGGTTTGAATCTTCTCCTTATATCTGACCCTCTTTTTTTCTATATGTATACGATTTGTGAGGTTATACCGTGTTAAGACCAGTTCAAGCTAAAAGCTCAACCAAATAGGTGGAGGATCTAGCTAATACATTAAGTGGTCACTAGACCCACTCTTTCAATGTGAGATGCTTAAGCACTCCCCTCACATGCATGAGGGACAATAGAAAGGGTTTTACACATGGACCAAGGATATATGAAAGGGGAGAAACACAAATGGATCACAAGCCTAATACCAAACTTCATTTTGATACAATGTTTATCAAATCTGAAAGCTCCAATTATTAGGTGTAGCGTCTAGGTAGTACAACAAATAGTCACTAAATTCACACTCCCAATATGGAACACTTCAACATACTAAATAGTTAGATTTGCTGGAATAACGCCATGTAATTACTTCTAATGAATGGCTGACCTGTATTTCTGGAAGCATCTGTTGAATGGTAGGGTGATGACCACAATACATTGTAAGAGACAGTAACCAGACAGTTCCAGCACAACGCTCCTCCTTTCTACTACTGTATAGAAGAACATCAAAAAGCTTTCGAGTTATTACATCTCTAACAACAGCATGACCATCTCCATTGGCTTCACTTTCTCCACTGAAACTGTATTTTGATAGGGATACGCTCACATCTCCCATAAGGAAGTTTGAAGCCATGGAAAGTGATGTATAGTTAGTCTTGAGAATCACATCAGCAGTCACAGGGACACTACCCCACAAAAATGATAGAGCCTCCCCAGCAGCAAACAGGATGTCCTCAACCTATGCACAAGTCCACAAGTATAGACATTAGAATATCTTCATGTAAAATTATCCATCATCTAAACTAAACAAAAGTACCATGCAGAAGATTTATCAGACATTTTTCAACTAGTCCGCTGGAATAAATATTGATTCCTAGAAAGAAAATACCCACCTTTGATCGAGAAAGACTGAAAATCAAGTCCAGGGCAATATTTAGATGTGAAGATGATGTTTCTTTCACACAAATATGTCCAAGGGAGACAACAATCTTCTGGATGGCTTTGATATCATCACCAGAGAGAAGCTTGCTCAACTTTTCACGTAGAACTGCCAAGATATCAACTGCAGTTTTGACAATGTGTTATTCGTTCTGGGTGCAGACACATGAAAGCCAATCAAAAGTTCTGAGATCTGTATTACCTGGAGAAGAATCGATAACAATTGAGGACAATGGAGCACGGAGCCCAATGTGACCTAGAGCTTGCATTGCAACAGACGCCAATGTTGCAGTCTCAGAATTGACAACGTTTATCAGGCATCTAAGTACACTTTGAAAAGCCATGTCTGTGATCTGGAAAAAATGAATATCTGATAAGTAAGCATATAGATGACACCGAAGATACAAGCCACTTCTCAATACAATGAAATGAAATAAGGACAAATGTATTTTCAGCACTAGAAAACTTTTCATGGCAGATTAGTGAAATGAAGCATTATTGAACGTTTCCTTCCCTTACTTGGCCAAAAAAGTAGATCAGTTAAGTTTGTAAGCAGTCCAAAGCAGTTAAATGTGTAAATAGGAAGCAGTAGAAATGTATTGCAAAGATAAAAGGAAAGAAGCAAAAAAGGCATACCATTACCATAATGCAACAAATATATTCTACAAGATTCATTATAAATGGTCCTGAAGTTATTTGCTTATCAAGTGAGTAGTTATCTCTGATGTCAGGAAAATAATAGATATACCATTTAACTGAAGTACATGGTTTGTTGATACAAGAAACAAAACATACACAAAAGAATAAAAGTGTAGTACACACCACAGATGTTCTAGAGATGCAATCTGCGGCAACATAACCTATTGCACATAATGCTCCATGCTGTTCCTCAAACCTGATTATTAAAACCAATAATCAGATTTATATCATCCAGTACGCCAAAAAGAAGTTGTGAACTCACTATCCCCAATAACAATTTTTTAATGAAGGATGCAAACCTCATCTTGTGTGCTCCACTAAGTGAGGTAATTAGCTCAGAAATAAGGGCAGAGGACATGGGCACAGGAAGAGCAGAAGATGCCAAACCAAGTAAGCGTGCTGCGGATTCACGAGTTTGCAAGTCCACATGACTCAGCAACCGCTTTAGCCATGAAACTTTCTGAGCATAATGTGATGCTACCATCTATAAAGAGCTTGAACATGTCAGAGAAGAAAAAAAACAAGATTATAAGAAACTGAACCGGAGGGCAAGAAAGAGGAGCCTTGGGAACCAACCTCTGGCATATGAGATCCAATTGTAATCAAAGCCTTAGAAGCATTGGCATGCAACTCAACAGAAGCTTCAAATGCCATTGCATGTTCGAGCAGCAAGCACATACTTTCTACTGAAGACTGAAATTCAGATGATTTTACTAAAGAGTTATCATGTTCCAACTCTGATTCAAAGCACTTCAGCAGAAATTTAATCATAGCCACGTAAGTATTTGATGGAAAAATAAGTTTTTGTTCCCTCATTTCATTTGAACCTAACAAGTTCGGCTGCTGCATAGTGATATAACCCAGCATGGCTCCAAGTTTTGGGTATTTGATATCCAAATTTTGACTCATAGCTTGCCCTTCATTTTTTCCAGGGAACAGACCTTCAAGAGCCATTTCCCTGAGAGAGAAAATATTATATACTGATAACAGGATAAGAAAACATTGTCAAATGTTCTACAGCAAGTATCACACTAGTAACCTAGTCAAAATAAGTTATGGCATACATGTAATGTGAAATGGTCTATGGTGTTTTATTTGCAAGTGGGATTGGATACTTATATAAGAAGGTAAATCAGGCAGCAAAGTAATTCCTATAGTCTCTTCAAGTGGAGAAAAACTCCTTTGAGACCTACATCACTGTGCAAGTACAAGGTAGTGAGAAGATAAAACTACAGGCTTCACATTTAGCAGAAAACTAATAAGATGCTTAATGAAAACCTGGTATAAAGATCATTCTCCCTTTTCACGCTAATTAGACAAACAAAATTGTTCTTCTATCTTCTGCGTTCAATTACAGTTCTTAGAACCAAGAACAATAAACCAAGTCCAAATGCTTTAAGAGAATAAAGGGGGATCTTTTTATCATTTAAATATGAAAATTTTGCTACCTTATATCCAACTTAAAATCAGCCGCCCCAAGCATGCAGATGTATCGACTTGGGCAATGTTGAAAATCGAACAAAGATGTTGCCCATCTCACAGCAGAAAAACGCACTTCAACTTGTTCCTGGTTGGCAGCGAGTTTCCATTAGAATACAGCAATATACTAACAAACCTGGAATGCAGTAAAACAAAACTAAGGACCACCAATATACAAAACACAGAACACAGTACCGCTTGAGAGTTTTTCAAAAGAAGTGTCTCTAAGTCCTTCAGGACAACTGCCGGTGCTTCCTGCACAAAGATGATAATCATCAGTGCTAATAAAAAAAATCTCCATCAGTCTTATTCAATTGCAACTTATACTCAGTCACTTCCAAAGAGATAACCAAGTTCGGACAAAGATACAGATAGAGTTCAGAGCACCTGACTATATTACAAAAAGCTTATAGGGACATTAATCAAGAATCATCCTGAGACAAAACCTTCCCTTTTAAACAACTACTACTACAGCAACACTTTGCATGAGTGGCATTTAACATCCATTTGACGAGGGATCAAATTATGTCTAAAAATTCATTTTACTCTTATGTTGTAACTTTAAATGCAAATAATTTGCAGATGTCTTGGCCGCAAGACATCTGATACCAAAAAAATAACAGTTCCACCACCAGACCAGACATTCCAATATTTCCATAACAATTTAGCCCTTCCACAGCTTAGTAAAAGAAGGAAACCCTTCAGTAACTCTATAGATTGCAGGGTAAAAGATGTGTTCGATGTTGATACAAAATCAAGTGAAATTACCTCCTAATTGAGTATTGACAATGGTGAAAATTTTATGGTCTTTCTATCTATCCAAACTAAAAGTCAACTGGAAAACTAGTATGTCAAATCCATTTGATATTTTTTTTATCAGCAAATGCATTTGATATTACGCAGAAATAACTGTAATTAGTGAATTAATTTGCGTAAGAATAAACAAGAATTAGCCAGAAATAACTCATGCTAAACTACCTTTGGAACGGCAATGCCCTCAAATAAAAAATTAACATAACAGAAACGAACTTCAAGATAATATTTTCATTCTGATGGATTTATAGTATACCTTGTATGCAGCAGCCAGGCAATTGGTAGCATCTTGAATAGTATAACGAAGCGATTGAGCCTCTACCTTCAGTGCATCAAAAAGGCGAACAGCCATGTCAATCTTGTCCCTGGGAATGGGAATAACTACTGGATTATTATGTATTTTGTTGGGTGGAACCAACAGCAAGTAGCAGAGGTATGCAAATGTACCTGAAAAGTTGAGGCATCCTCTGTGCTAGCAATCCAATAGCTTGAAAAGCAAATGTTTTGGTTTCCCGAACAACTGAATCTGGGTAATGTAGTGAAGTAGATGGATCAGATTGGTATTCCACTAGAACTAACAAATAAAGGTACACCAACAAAGACATGTGAAACGAATTCAGATAGAGTAGAGAATGGACCTGGTTCTGAATTCGAATAACTATCGAGTGATTTCATAATACCATTGAGAATCACCGGGCCCATTAGCTTCAACTGTTCTATCTTTGCCTGCACAGTCACATTCATAGACATGCACACAACAGAATATTAAAATGAGAAACAAAGAAAGAATGATCTGGTTTAGAAAATGTTCTTAGAAACAAAACAAAATGTCATAAGAAAATGAAAGAAGAAAGAACATCGAAGGAAAAAAGTATTCATGCAACTGAACCCATGGGATTAATTGGGCTGAAAGGTCAAGGCGGGTACTACACTAGCAGGAGGTAAATTTCATCAGAGGCTCTCTAGAAAGCTAAGGTGTTTACAGAAAACGTCCAGATGTAAAGAAAGAAACAAGGAAATACAGAATATCATGTTCTTCAAATTCTACTAATTCATCTGCCTTTACTTCAGTAAGTTAATGTGTTACAAAGGTCCTTTGAAGGCACAATGAACCATACTTTTTTCCTCTTCCTCAGTCAGAGTCAGTCTACCTTTCAAGTAGTGAATTAAGTTGTCAGAGTATAAATCCTGTAGTTAGAGAAACTATTATGAACAAAAACAATTTACTTGTCACTAAGGGAAGGAAAGACAAACAATTTTCCATGGAAAAGCCACGAAGTTCAAACTTTTCGATTTTAACCCTTCAGAATGGCCATGGAGCATCTTAACTCAGAACTTGTAAATCAACTTGTGCAAGATTTCGTCGAAAGATATTCTTTGCTTTGGACCTTAGTGATAAATTTTGAAATGGGTGACAGAAGGAAATATCTAAGACTTGCAGCACATGTATTCAACAAGTTAACTGGACCAAAGAGGTATCTAGTTCCAGTGACCTTTGCATGAAACCTTGAATGGTAGAAAGATAGGATTTTGGCCTAACACAATATGGGATGCTATACTAATAATGCAGAAATGTCATCTTACCCACTACAAGATTACCGATCCCTGCAGGAAATTTTTAGAAAACAACAAATAAGCCTAGAATTTAATAATAACTTACTTACATGTTTAAATACCCAAACAGTGAATTCCATTCCGAACTGCTTCAACCTAGATGTGGTGCCACTCCCTGACACGTCCAAGAGCATCAACAAAAAGAAGAAAAAAAATCAGCATAAGGACTTCATATCACAAGCTCTAAATTAAGTATTGAAAATACAGTACAGAAAAAGTTATAATTGATGGTACATTGGTGAGTAGTCACAAAGAGGGTACGAACAAAGTCACCACAAAATAAACCATGAATACTTGAATCTTAAATTTTCAATATTTTGACATTATTAAATCATAATCATATTTATAATTTATAGAATTTACAACAGATTATTCATATCATACTTCCATCCATAAAACACATAAAAAGTTGACATAAATGATTACAATAGTCATATAGCACAGTTCCATATATATTGCTATTGACCAAACCATAATCATTTACCAGAAATAACAATGAAATTTATATCAAAAAGTGTTATATTTAGTTCATTATTGTTGACTTCACATTGAAAAGGTTGCCGCATTGCATACCATATATACAGCCAAAAATGCACTGCAAAGTCATTGGGAAACTGTTTGCCGCTGTAATAGACCGGCAGAAAACAGACATCAGTTTAGATTTCAAAGCAAAACTTCCAGGATTGACTCGGGATTCAGGAGCAACATTTTCCACTCCAGCAGAACCTGAAAAAGTGCAGATCAGCAATGTAATTAATTTTACTCACCCCACATGATGGAGATGAATGAATGTATGTGTGTGTAGCAATATACAAGCAAAAGCTCCAACAAAATACAGATGAAATACTTAAAACCATTGTACAAAACAAATCTCTGCTGGTGTGGCCAAGAATAACAGCAGATAGTACACAACAAACCAAGAAACCTTGTACTCTTCTCTTTGACATATATCAACGTAAAGCTAGTCAGTGCCCACCATATGATTCAAAACAATGAGAGAGAGAGGTTACTTTTGTTAGCATCATGTGATTATACTAGAAAGTAAACAGCAAAAATGTGTTTTATATGCTCTCAGTCCACAAGCGGGATCATTGAAAAAATAATAATGTTGAAAGAGAAAAAAATAAATACTACCCTCCCTTTATTATTCAAAAGCCTAAAAGTTTGAAAGAGATAGAAGAGCACTAATAGAGTTTCATTTTTTTTTTTGAAAAGACTAACAGAGTTTCATGGTGTAGCAACAACAGTAACAACAAAAAAAGCAAAGTCTTCTCCGCAAAACCAGTGACATTTTACAGATAGACCAGTGGAATGATGGGTTTCCTATCTCAATTAGTACTAATTTCATCAGTTCAAAAACCTTCTCGGACTGCATAAATTATGATAGTTTTTCACTTTTGTTTCTGAAGTCTTTCAATTTTTTTTTAACTTTCACTATTATTGATTTTTTTCTTTTCCTTTTTTTGCAAAGAACATTAATTATGATTCTTGATAGAACAATTGATGAAGTTCATTATTTGATAATAAACCGAGTGATTGAAAGCGACTGGAAACCAATTTCACATTCTATAGTCCATACCATTAAATAGTAAAAAGAGTCTCTTTATCAGCATGGGATCATCTAAATTGGCACCAGATGCTTTCTTCTTCAGAAGTTCCTCCCCTCTCTTGACAACAAGCTCTTGACTTCAATGAATAAATCATTACACAAATCCACATTTTAGATAGCAGAAAATATGAATTATGAAAAGAAAAAAAAAGCATATGATCTATTTATTAAGGCTCAGGATGCTCATATGTACCAATCAACACAAGCAGCCACGTAGATTGGATAAACAAGTTCAGGGGGCAGCTCCATAGCTTCAATAACATTCAAAATCCCTAACTGCATATGAAAAACAAGGCAGCAGAATTGAACTTTAAAGCTAGTCTATATACCGAAATCGTTATAATGAGAATGTAGCATGACTGGGATCGTGAAAGATTTTCATTTTGCAAAAACAACCCTATTAAAAGTTCGACTGTAAGCATATCAAGATTTCACTAACTTTACCTTTCTCATTAACAGTACATCACTTTTCAATGGTTGTTTCCCCAAAATACGGTTAGTTTGAGCGATTGAAAGCCCAGGTGGGCATACTCCACTGCAGAAAAAAAAACATGAACTTTTGAAGTACAGGTCGGAACGATAACAGAAACTGTGATAGCTACTAAAAAAAATACTGAAGTACAGACCCTTGAGATTGTGGTTGGTACATAACCATGTGGAGGCAAAATTCAATAAACAACTCCTTGTCCTTAGAACCACTTATTGATTTGTACTTTACCGCAACTTCTTCATCAAGTCGACGTGAGTGACACTCACCAATGACCTAAAACCAAGCAACATTCGAAAGTTGTGAATCCCTAAACTGATAATACAGAAGCAAAGATTCATATTAAGTATAAATACAGTAGATAAATTGTGGTAATCATACAGCCTTAAACTGATGGCTTAGTAGGTAATATCAATAGTAAGGAATATCTGAGTTTCCACATAGGAACCGACAGATGGCTTCAAATTCCATTTTAATCTTCTTGTTGTGGGAAGCCCTTGTTTGCATCAAGGAGCACCAGGTCAAGATTGGCCCTTTAACAAGTTCAATATAGAAAAGTCCAATGTAGGTTTTTGAAGCAACGTTATATGTCCCTCCTACAACTTTAACAAGTTCCTCCGTATCACATCTCTATGCCCTCAGTCCACAACTGCTCACTGTTACATCCCTGACATATTATGTATTGTGCTAAGAAGTATATAGCTGATGCTTTCCGTTATTTATAAAAAATTCCCATTTAAGGGGATTTATCATTCAGGACACACAAGCAAGACATCCAATATCTATATATGTTTAAACTTAAAAGGCTGTCTGACATGGAGTTATTGGTTCTGCGATTATCATTTGAGGTTGGGGTTTGTGTTTTGTATAGCTCAAATTCATGAAACGAATGCACTTGTCATGAGAAATTAGACATAGCAGAAGGAACGTGTTTACTTTTTGTTGGGGTCCCTGGAAGATAAGGTTTGCTCATTTCCTTTACAGCACTTAAGTTTTTACGGGTGTGATCGCAGCTACAACAGGTCTAGATTCATAGATAGTTTTGGGGAGATTAAAAGGTACTTAATATTTTGGTAGCACTGATTTGTTTTGTTTTCGGGAAGAGAAATTTTTTTATAATCCAAATAATAACTATAACAAGACTTTCCTTGCAGGAAAATGATTATAGTTCAACCAAGCTTGCCATTTTTGGTTTTATTGTACAAATCTTTTGCAGATTTGTTCTTATCTGCCTTAGTTTACCATCTTTCCTTGGCAATATTACGATTTATAACTAGGACTGTACTGCAACAACTGGGCGAAGAACAAGTAAGCCTAACTTTGTCTAATCGAACCTCGTTGCAGAACTCATAGTATTTTAGGAGAAACATATATAAATAATTGGGTAAGGCAATTGAGAATTACTAAAGAGCAGGACATACAGACATACACATAAATCCTAGCTTACACATCAACGTTTAACATTAAAATATATAAACCAAAAAGACTACCTTAGTGGCAATTCTCAAAATAATTTCTTGGTGCTGTTGGGGAAGCTTTGAAATGTTTTCTACAAGCATAGGTGCCATGTTTTCCTTTTCCTACAAAGCATTGGGCATCAAGTTGATTTCAGCAATGCTCTCGGACAAAAGAGACCATCCATAACAGTTTTACACAGAGAGATCCACGTACCTTTTCATTAACACGTTCGAATGCCATCTCGATGTACACAATGCAGAAATTCCTTACCATTGGGGCAGCATTGGCTTCCATATACATTCTCCATAACTCCGACAATGGCAAACCAATTTCAGGATGGTGTTTCACTCTCTTGTTTACATGACTCAGTATCTCAAGAACCTGATAGAATGGGGAGAAAAAAAAGTTGTGTCAATGCCCCTACTAGATTGGAACTCACGATCTCAACTATTAAGATATAAATTTTGAACCATTGTGGTGTCCCCTTGGGCACATTTTTAACCCACCAAGTTCAATCCAGTACAATTCTATTTCTATATTTCAAATAATTGCCCAGTGTTACTGTTCACAACTAAAACGGATGCATCACCTCGAACGATACCAGACTTGAGTTCAGGTTTTATCAATCCTATTGCCCGCCTCTGGAAGGAAAAGAAGCTCCAGCACTAGGCCATTCCTTACACACACTATCTATTCTATGCAAGCCGACACAAAGTGCAACTCAACAGCAAATGCTAAGAGCTAACTGCCCTATTGCATATCCCATTTTTGTCAACCAAATCTCCAATGACTATTGCACGCTCTTACACAGTTTTACAAACTAAAATTCAAAATTCCCAACAATAATGTAGCTAAACATACACCAATTCGAGTCAACCAGTTAAATTAGGGTTCGATTATGCTTTCTCCAACAATACAAAGTAGGTCCTCAGAAGACAAAGACTAGCTCCAAAGCATTTACGACCAAAATCAAGTTCCAATTCGCAACCTATAAACCCCAATCACCTACACATATGCAAATGGACTGCATCGTACCTTGTTGCGAACTAGTGGGGCCTGGGAAGAAAGCGACGAGATAGTGAGAGGAAGGAGCTTAGAGAGCAAAGCTTCGAGCTTAGGTTCGTCGCAGAGAGCCAATCTGGTGAGCATTCGATCCAGAAACTCTTCTACCTCCGCATCGGATTTTACCGTTGCCGGCGACGGAGACGATGATGATGGTTCCGTCATTGTTGTGTTCTTTTCTTTTGCGCCAAGACAGGTTCAGAGAGAGACGAAACAAATGAGAGCTCAGAGTGCAGGTCCCAATATATACCGATCTCGCGATGGCATTATCGTAAATAATTCGTTTTTCTAGTCGAGCTTTTGGACTCTAATACTGAATGGGCTTTATTCATGTTAACACGGGCCTCTTATATCAATTGATCCAACGGCCCAAATTAATCTCATAATTTCAACAGGTTCGCTTATGCTGAATTGTTGGGCCCAGCCCACAACTTCTTTACATTTTTAATTTTTTATGGTTCTTTTATGGGTTTTTTCATATTGAATAGTTGGGCCCAACCCACAACTTCATTACATTCTTAATTTTTATGATTCTTTACGAGTTGTTTTCTTTATATTACAAATGTTGCGTTATATTATATATCAATCGTCTGGGAAATATGAGAACAAGCAAGCGTGCAAGAGAACGACATTACAAATTTTGGTGGGATATAACAATTATTATGATCGACAAATAAATAAGCATAACTAGCAGGTCGTATTACTACCGGTATGATTATATTCAAAACAACAATTACAAATATATAACGAACAAATAATGTACATACGTAAACTCAGCCCCACCGGATTCTAACTTATGACCTTAAAAAAGGAAAGAAGTTAATTTGACATAATTTCTTCAATGTATTTGTTCTCAAATAAACGATTTGTTAAAATTCGAATATCGGATGTCATAAGAGAATGTTTGTTTGACCAACTTTGACTTCTTTTCTAATCTCCAATGAGGACTCACTAAAAATACAAAATAAAATGAATTTTTTTTTTTGAAATAAAATGCAATATATTGAAATTGAAATGAGACATTGAATCTCAATCATCAAACTTCCATATAAAAATACACACCTATGATGCTACCATTACCAAACAACAATAATATGAAAATCAACTATTTTATTTCCTCTATATTAAAAAAATCTAAAAAAAGAGGTATTAACTTAAACAAATATAGAAGGAATATACTATATTACCTATATATATCCCATCAAAATAAGCAAACAAACCCTAAAAACACCAAAAAAGAACCCAACTTCACAAAAGGCCCTAAACAAACCGACCCGGAAGCAACTTTATTATCACTATCTTCACTATCCTTATCATCACTAGGATCGTCTTTCGGGTGATCGAAGTTGGCCGGAACAATAGTGTCCGGCGCCGACTCATCGTCCCCGGCCTGAGCACTATCCGGACCGGGAGCCACGTCCGCCGGATCCTTCAAACTATCCGGCAATCCCTCGCCGTGGGTCACGTTTATTTTGAATTGTTGCCCGTTTTTGCACTGATCACCGTCGTAGTCGCCGGAGAAAAAGTACGTCGTCCCCTCTTTTAGTAGTGGCACGGCGACGGTGACGGATTCGGTGGCCACCGCCGATGGGTTTGAAGTCGACCATTGAGTAGTGTCGTTTGTTAGGTCGTCGTCGTAGTCGCAGAGCTTGTAGGTGGTGTAGTTGTTGGTTTGGACAACCGAGTGGTTGTTGTCGGTGTTAAAAACTGCGTTGAAGAAGAAGATTAGGACATAATTAACAAAAATTCAAAACATTATTAATAAAGATGATAATTATTTCGTTTTAGATCCAATTTAGTGGGTCTTAAGCATCTACATTGTTAGCAATATAAAGCTGGAGAAGAGAAAAATGGTATCATATAAGAGAAATAAATTACAATTATTCATGTTATACGTCTTTTCTTCTGACGATGGGTATTGTTCGAGAGTAACTATAATTTATATTTTATTAATTTATTAGCTATCTAATCAGATCACTACTATTAGATCAATCCTCGATAACAAATCGATATTGTTGATGATGAGATTTTGACAAAAAGAAACAATTACATGCTACACATGACTGTATCACGAAGAACAACGACATCAGCAAAGCGGTACCAAAAATGAGTGTTAGTAGTCCAACACCTCTATCTTTATCGTTGACGTTGACCTAACATGAAGTTTACCCGGCACCGGTCTAAAGCTAGTCCACATGTTCTTGAAAATTAATTTTCAAAAATGAGAGTTTAAAATAAATTAGTTTATTATTTAAAATCAATCGAAAATTTATATCTTTAACTAGTTCTTATCATCAAAATTTTGTAGGATATGAATTAAATGAATGTATAATTTAACTCTAGAGGACTTACAAAAACTCATCAATTTTGTTCTATATAGATTGAAGGTAATAATTTATAGTAAAAAACTCATCAATTTTGTTCTATATCGATTGAAGGTAATACTTTATTGTAATGAATTTAAGTTCCTATTTTTTTAAAATTTTGACCAAAATTTGTTCGGACAAAGCCATGTAATAGTGATGAATATCAAAGGTACAAGACTAGATAGAATGTGTCAGAAACTGTCGGAAAGAAGCCTAAGCACGTGCCCGAAGTAAGAAACCAGAACTGCTGCACCGCCCAACCAATCATGATCTGACAGGTGCGGTCTGATCATGTTCAGGGAGCTACACGTGTGTGGTAGTACAGCAGGTGGCACAGAAGTTCCGTGCACCTGCCGGTAACGGTAACACGAAGTTATTGATTTCCCCAGTTGCTAACATTGAGGTTGGCTTTTTGCAACTCCCAAGGTCCAATCAATGTGGTACCAAAAGGGAAAGCTAAGGCTTCAATGGTAACTATATCTACCAACTACCAAAGTAGCCAATTATTACATAATATCCTCAGAAAAAATAAGAATAATTTCCACAACTTCCTCAAAGTCAGGAAAAAAAGTAAAGAAATATTTTCACTTAAATTGAAACCATAATCTTAGTTTATGTAAAAAAAGAATGATATCATTTGGTTTTTAAAAGGATTAATTCGACGATAACATAAGTTCAATTTTCTTGCGCCCTGGGAAAACCCTGAACGAAGTCGGCAAATCATTTTCTTATATTCAAAGGGTATAATTGGTATTTTAAAAAAATAAAAAAAATCCGTTAATTTCTAAACTCTGTTAATTTCTAATATTAAATTACTTTACGGTTAGTACGAAAATATGTATAGTAGAAAGTTAGCCAGTAAAATTTTCCTAAATAAAAATGTTACACTATAAAATTAACTATACTATAGATGTGAAATTCATATTCATACTCTAGTCCTACCAATTCTATCACTAATTGGTTGAATCAACCTTAGCACCTTAATGAACAAAGGTCACCTAATTATTACATGCAATGCTCAAGAAGACACTCATATTCTAACAAGTTCCTCAAATTCAACAAAGTTGAGGATCAAATCACATAACGAATACCACACAGAAACGAACTCAACATAAAAGAAAGAGTCACACCGAACAGACAAGATCAGTCTGATCCGATATATGTAACTCGATTCAAGACTGATGTGAAGGAGAGAGAGACTTACTGAGAAAATCACCCAAGGAGAATGATTTGGAATCAGCCCATTTCTGGTAATCAACTGCAGGCTTTTCGAGGTTGTCGAACCAGCCCAGAGAGCCTCCGACAGTGTAGTTCTGGTAAGCTTGAGCAGATCTCGGAGACGAGAGAAGAAGAAGAAGAAGACATGGAAGGTTGATGAAGAGCACAAGGACTGCTCTGTGACTCATGATCTTCATCTCTGTTCTGTGTGTTTCTGTGGAGAGATATTTGGGTATTTTTGTGTGCACTTTTGATGGGAGAGAGGGAGAGGAATAAAGGCAAGTGGAACTGTCTTGCTGTGCCAGCTACTGATACTATTTATATTCCAAATATAGCCTTGCTTTTCATTTTTATTACTATTTATGTCCTTTTTTCATTTTGAGTGCATGTAGATGGATTCATTATCTTGTATACTAGTCTTTTGTCGGCTTGATTGTGAGTAGGTCTATATACATGAATGATACCTTAGTTAGTTTAGAGGTAATTACAAAAAAAAAAAAACATTTTCAGATGTATATTTTTGTAATTTATTGTCATTTTATATAATTATTATATATTTATATCCAGATTTTTTTATGTATGTTGTATAAATTTGTATAACAACGACGATTTCATCCTTGAAAATTTCAATTTTAAAATAATAAGTAAGAAAATAAAAATCCAAAATTTTCATTGTTATTAAGTATCTTTCAAGAAACCTCTCTCCCCTACGCAGAAAAAAGCAGTCTTTCTCTCCTTTTTTTGATCTCATGCTCCCGTCGGTGATGGTCGTGGATCTGTCTCGGTTGTTACCGGCGGAGACCAACATTTGCGCTTTCTCCATTCTATCGGGAGTTCTATTTCATTGGTCATGTCTACTCGGTTTTCGTTCGTTCGTCACATGCACTTTTTCTCCTCCTCCAGCTTCGG
>JAYMTN010000259.1:0-18620 GCA_036897425.1 Erodium trifolium
ACTACTTTGAGATAGATAGAGAGAGGGGGGAGTTAGGGTTTGGTGTTTGAGATGGATGCGACGGTGCTTGACGATATCATCCGGCGGCTGACGGAGGCGAAGAATGGCCGGACGACTAAACAGGTGAACCTCTCGGAGGGGGAGATACGGCAGCTCTGCACTGCTTCCAAGGAGATATTTCTCAGCCAGCCGAATCTTCTTGAGCTCGAAGCACCCATTAAGATTTGCGGTAAGAACAGCAAAATAATTTCATAATTTTCTCTGTTCTAATTCCCTTTACATGCCTTGTTGATTGAGGTGGTATCTGAAGACTCACTAGTTATTTGCTGCAGTTTTAGGGTTCATGAACAATACTGATTTATTCACTTCATATTATTGTCTTGAAATTTGTAATGCAGTTAAGAAATTTCTATCTGAAATAGATGATTTTTTCAGTGACTGCCTCTGGTTTAAGCTAAGGGTTTTTAGATTATGGTCATGTAGAAACTGAATATCTTGAAAGAAAGTTTTGCCAGTTATTGCTTAAAATCTACCAATGCACCTAGCTGGGGGAACATTTACTGAACCCCACATTCAACTAGATACAGAAACCAATCATCAAGAGTAGATGAAAACTCCCCACTCGAGCTTTTAGGCAACATAGAGATTAGGGCCTTCCTGAATCTTGTATGTCAATAATGTTTCTGGTTTGTTATCAGACCATGAGTAGCATGAGCATCTTGCAATGGAAATATATTGAATGATATACATTTTAAGGAAATTTTAGGGCTGGGAGCCGTGACTCGAGAAGGATAAGCAATGTGAACCGAATGAGCTAATGTTATTTTAGTTACTCATGCCTGCTAAGAAAAGCATAAATCGTACGAGTGATTATATATACATTTTGATCCCATTCAAATCTAATGTGAATGCATTTTTCCTTTTACTATTCTGTAGTGAGGAAGGACGTGAACCAGAATCTATTCAAATTTTCATGTGATATATGTGTGTGCTTATCGGGACTTGTAGTTTCCTTTGCAAGAATTGGGAAAACTGTTTGCTTGTTGCGTTGATGTTTAAATTCTTGTCTTTATATTTACTAGAGCCTCCGTATTACTTGTTCATGAGGGTCAAAAGAGCCTAGAGAATGAATCTAGACATTTTGTCCCTTATTTTCTCTTGGAAAAATGTTCTCTATGTCCATTTAGCAGGAAAGGGGTAAATTTTTTGTAGCCTTTGATTTAGGAAAGGAGCTCCCTAATATAGTAGTACTAATTATGGTTCTGTTCAGTTGTTCATTATTTATGGTTATTTTATTTGGTAAAAAAAGAAGTTTAACATGTCTGTAGAGTAACAATATATTTGCTGTACTGCTTGTTCAGGGGATGTTCATGGTCAGTTTTCAGATCTTTTAAGATTGTTCGAATATGGTGGATATCCACCTGAGGCAAATTACTTATTCCTAGGGGACTATGTAGATCGTGGCAAGCAGTGCATAGAAACAATATGCCTTCTCCTTGCATACAAGATCAAATACAAGGTGAATTTTTTTCTTCTCAGGGGAAACCATGAATCTGCATCCATCAATCGTATCTATGGATTCTATGATGAGTGCAAGAGAAGATACAATGTTCGTCTATGGAAGGCCTTCACAGAGTGCTTCAATTGCCTTCCTGTTGCTGCTCTTATAGATGAGAAAATCCTTTGCATGCATGGTGGATTATCCCCCTCTCTTAAAAATTTGGATCAGATCAGAAACATTGCTCGCCCGGTTGATATCCCGGATCAAGGCCTTATTTGTGATTTATTGTGGGCTGACCCTGATAAAGAC
The DNA here is from genome assembly GCA_036897425.1 of Erodium trifolium. Lineage (NCBI taxonomy): Eukaryota > Viridiplantae > Streptophyta > Magnoliopsida > Geraniales > Geraniaceae > Erodium > Erodium trifolium. The sequence continues at coordinate 1,811 of JAYMTN010000259.1, forward strand.
ATTGAGGGATGGGGAGATAATGACAGGGGTGTCTCATATACTTTTGGGGCTGACAAGGTTGCTGAGTTCCTTCAAAAACATGACCTTGACCTCATATGCAGAGCTCATCAGGTGCTGTAAACATAAACAGTAAATTAACCTGTGTGTGCTTTCTTTATGCATTTCCTGGTCACTGGACTATACCTAGTTTCAAATTGTTGTATTTCTTAATCATTAATGTTGCACAAATAAATTCACATGCTCACAAGCATCTTGACATTTATCTTAGTTACATCTATGTTGAGTACTATAGATGATAATTGAGTTATGGCATGAGATTGCAGATCTGGTTAATCTTAGTGCTTGCATATGTGGTCGTAACATTTGTGTCCAGAATGTGCCCTTTTATTTGTTTAAGTGAAGTGTTATATGAGGGCCTTTTTAGGTATATGATATTGTAAGTACAGTATGAAGCATACTAGAATCACCCATGTAAGTACTTTTTAGCAAGCCATGTATATGTTTTGGGCAAGTTTGGCTAGTGGCTTTGAAATTAATATTTCTTGTCTTCCGTGTTGGTGGGGCAGGTTGTGGAAGATGGATATGAGTTTTTTGCAAAGCGGCAGCTGGTGACCATATTCTCTGCACCAAATTACTGTGGAGAGTTTGACAATGCTGGTGCTATGATGAGTGTAGACGATACATTGACATGTTCGTTTCAGATCCTCAAAGCTTCTGAGAAAAAAGGAAAGGTTGGTTTCAGGAACAATATGTTGAGACCCGGAACTCCGCCCCATAAGGTACCAAAAAGAGATGAATGATATTAGATAGATGTGAAATAGGAAAGGGGAAAAACTGAAACTCTAATATACACACTATGAGTCTATGACATAGACAAATCTTCAGTTCCATGTCAAATTTACTTGACAAGCAAGGTGCTTCTGGTTTGATTTTGTGCAATCTCTCTTAAGAGATGTGCCCATTGGATTGATTGCATGGACTAATATTAGTAGGAGAGAAAATATTTGCCTGATGACTAGAGTATTTTAGGTTTCAGAGCAATCACTTGTCACTTGTATAGTTATATCCATTTCATGCACTAGGAACTCAATCAGTGTCCCTCTTTTTTCCCACTCAATTCATTTGTTGGTCATAAAAATTGATCATCTTGTAAGTCAATTGGATCAGTCAACTGTCACTTATTGAAGGTAAGTGAGGTCTAATCCTGGACTTTCTTTTTATGACAGGGTAAAGGATAATTGATCCTCACAAGCTCTCACACCAGGTCTAGTACAACAAATATCATCATTACATGCCTTAGCTGTTCTATACTGAATCATTTCGTGCTGCCTGACTTGATTCTTGATCGCTAAGTTGCTGTTTTCTAGTTTGTCTTCTCTGACATCAAAGGAGAAACATTGACACAAGTTACTGCAAGGGCGAATCAGAAATTTTGAGGCACTAATTATAGGTGCAACTCCAAGGATGGTCTTTAATTATGTCAAATTAAAATTATGAATTCAAATGATTTACTGTAATTGCATTAGGTTGTTTTAGTTTCATATGCAATACTTCTTGGTTTTATGGTTGTTTCTTGTCTGTCACATTTAGCACGAATACAGGTAGCTGTTTTCTCGCCAAAGGGAGTTAATTATCCCATTTTGTTGTTTTCCTTTATTCCTTTGGTGGGAGCAAAACAATACTCAAGAAATAAGGAACTACACATGATTAATTTATATTACAAATAAAAATAAGTAATTAAGTAGGAACCTTATCTCAAGAAATAAGGAAATCATACAAATCGGTTTTTCTCTTTTCTCTCCCGAGAGACAAAAATGTTTAAGGTTTCTATGTAAAATCATATCACTCTCCCCTCCCCTCTCCTTTGCTTCCCTTCCCCACCCACCCGCCGCTTCCTCCTTGGAGGAGCACCATCATTTGTGCCTGCTACCAATGGATCGGTGGGATGGAGGATGGGCTAACAATTCTCCGAGTTGATTTCAGTGGATGAGAATGATAATGATAAGGCGATCGGTATGCCAGTGGGAGCCGTCTCAGCAATGGATGAGACTCAGTATTAATATACCCCTTACTGGCTGGTTGCTCTTCTAAAAGCACTACAAAGCGATGTCTACGAAACAGGCTCGCCTGAAGATATGAATCTCTATCTTTGGTCATGTCTCCTTGGCCACTTTCTATTGGACGAAACATCTATTGTTGTTCCAGAGATTAAGGATTACCATCGGACATTCGAGACGATTCTTACTTCGCTTCTCACGTGTATTTTTTTACAAGATCGAGTTGCAATCTAGGCACACTCGAGCTAATGTGCGCCCTTTTCCTCTGTTCTTTTTTCCAGTTGTAATGCCACTCGCTATGTGTGATGGCCTATGGGTCTAGTCCAGAGCACCGATTTTTGTTATGAGGTCTCGGACTATAGGTAGGAATTATCCCTATATTTATGTAAAGAGTGTTTTAACACTTATTTCTAAATTTTGAATATCTGAATGTCATGTTTCAAAAAATAAAGGAGATATTTATATTTAATTTGATTGCATTTACATTAGAACATCTTTCATTTAATTAATTGATTTATTAATAGCAAATGTAAAGTAAATGTACTGGTGAATTAATTACCGTACCCATTTCTAAAAAAGAGTAAAAATTTACCGTACCGGTTATTTTAACAGTTTTCGCTGTCCTAGCAGTCGTAGCATAAATGCGGAACGCAAAGCTATAGTAGTACAAAGTTTCACGCAGCTGAGTTTCATTTGGAAGAAGTAAAACGATAAAATAAGACTTCAATCTCAAGCCGGTAGAGAGAGAGCCCCGGGAATGGCCGGAACGACTATGACTCCTTCGCCGGCAGGCGGGGTACCCGGCCCGGCCGCTCTTTCCGGCCAACAGTTATCGGCCTCAGCCGTGAACTCTTACCGAGTCGCCGCCGCCGCTGAGCGCTTGGCTTTTCTCTTCGGCTCCGGCGAGGTCAACGATTCCAAAAAGTTCTCCGACCTATGTCTCTCCCTTTCTCGGTATTACTGCTATATCTTTCTCTTTTGTACCTTTGTTCGGATTGAACGTATAACCAGTAACCGACACATATGCATTTCAGGATTTGTGTATTTGGAATTTATTGTTTGGATTGAGCTTAATGCGTTTTGTTTAGTTCATGAGATTCGAAATTGGTGGTTTTACTAATCGATTTCGTAAAAAGGAATGGGGGAGATAGATTCCCCAAATATTCAAAATAAGAGGCAACCTAACGTCTGAACCAGGTGTTCAATGACTTGGAACTGTGTAGAGTAGGGTCGCATTTCAATTTTAGAGTTCAAATTTGAATTTGACCTGATGAATTACCGTTTCCTGGTTGCTAACCTTTAAAGCTTAGTAAGTGTTATTTGCTTTTATAAATCAACCTCCCATGTCACTTACATGCCTTCTCCAAAGAGATGGGGTGTTTAGTGGAGGCTCAAGTTAGTGCGTTGCCGTAACTTTTTTTTTCAAAACAACCAAGTCATTTCCCAAATAGTGTTAGGTTGGCTTCACAAATCATTTAGCAAGTTTTATTGGGGTCTCTCCTCGCATCTTCTTAATTAACTATGTCTGTGTCAGTGTATAATTTCTCGCCAGCAAAGGGAGAGAGCACAAAACATCATGTAAGCAGATATATCTTTGTTAAACAAGAAATAAAAAGAATGGAACATAGAATAGTACTCTACTTTTGAACCTAACTATCCAAATAAAATCTTGAGAGGATTCCACTAAAAGTGATCATTTTAGGTAATTTTGAGTTTGGACCAATAATTTAAAAGAGTTAAAACAATGGATATATTGAAGAGAATGTTAAAAGTATCATTTTGCATTGTGGTTGAAGTAGATGAGAGCTTCATTGGAACAAAACAAATCTCTTTAAGGTTGAAGAGAATACTTTATAGATGAATTATATGACCAACTGTATGACATGATATTAAATGTTGGATGATAAAGGGAAACCACCTAAAGGTGTTAAAGATGTGTAGCATCAGGAGACTAGTGACACCACAAGGAAATGTGAGAGAGTTCAATCAAGAATAACGGTAAGGGGTGAGGGTGGATCCAAGTTAACACAAAAAGAAATAGTAAGACAACATATGATAGGGCATGTGGTAATAGATAGATGTGACAGCCTATGGTAAAATGGAGTGGTTGAGACCCCCAATGAGTTTAAAGAGTTCATTTAGCCGATACAACATTTTTCAGTAGTGTTTTGGTTGTTGTTGTCGAACACCTGCTGAAGCCCAAAGTACATTGATTACTGTATCCCTTCCTATAAATGACCATCACATTTACTTAGTCATTGGTCTTGAGAATTGATGAAAATGAAGACGATCTTTTTCTCTCGGTCCTTACTTTTGATAGAGTAGATAAAAGTAATGACTATACCTGCTTTGATTGTAGAATAGACTTCCGTTTCTTGGTTTACCTTCATTTATGGAACGGTGCACATGGTTTTGCACAGGATCTCTCCAAGGTGAAGGGAATGCATCCAAAACCGTCTAAGAACCTCTGTCTACTCTATTGTTGTAATATTAACCTATGAAAGTGTGATACAGAGATCTCTGTGCCCATGCCAAGTTTTGTTGCTGATAGCTGCTCCTGCATAATTTTGCTTAGAACCATTGCATGAAGAGTTGGGGAGTTGAATGTGAACTTTGTTGGAAGGAGAATTTCGCATTTATTTACCTTGTCACTTATTTAAAAATCTCACATTTTTTCTTGATAGGCACTAACCTAAAAGTTATTACTATTTATCACAAACTTATATTTATTAATCTACCATGCAGTTAGTGATGTTTTATAATGTTCATTTTCTAGCACCATTTCATCAGTTACGTGCATTCACAGAATATATATTTTGTTAAAGCTTTTTTGAACTGGTTATGGTAAGGGTATTTCTACTATTTATTGTTATTACTTCAATAGCTAGTTCATTAACTAGGCTCACTTTGACAAACACAGAGGTATTGATTATGCAGTTGCAAACAATCAGGTTCCTGCAGCCATCCGACATATACCTTCATTGTTGAAAAAAGTGAGTTTTTTTCTTCATATTATGTGTATGCTAAGTTCCGGTCTCCCCTCCTTTTGTTTGCAAGCATGAAATTGTTACCCTATTTTGATGCAGACATCGGGATAGGTTATAGAATCCAATTGCAAAATTTTAGTTCTCTTCTGTTGCACTAAAGAGATATAGTGACACGTGCAGCAACACAAGACTGTGAGATTTGACTCTTGTTTTTAGGAGATCTAGTGACACGTGCCTCTGCACAACTGAGTAGACTATGCGTGTTTTGAAAAAGTTTTTTTTCTTCATATGCAGCATAACTTTCTGTATTGTCTTGATATACTAGTTACTAGTGTCCTGTATATTTATTTATATTTATCTAGTACCTGTACGGCTCAGCTCAACAGATGGTCTGTCGTAAGGCTATTGTTTTTTGGTGAAAGTCAGGTATAAGCTTATTCACAAAAGTTATAACTCATTAGGCTTCCAAACCTCATGAGATTTGAAGCTGTCTCTGGGTTGCTAGAAATTGTATATGTAGGTAAGGATACAGGCCTAAAATTTGAATTGCAGATATTTCCATTTCCTTTTTAGAAACACGGACTACCCAGCTGGTAGAGCTGAGGAGTGTAATGGGCCAAATCCTGACAGAAATATTGACTCATATAAAACTTCTATAATGGCTGCGGCTTGGCCAAATAACTTGTTAAGTGTATTAGGCTTTGTTGGGAGAAGAAAAGTTCAGATAGATCAGTTCTGCCTCATAAGTCCTTTCCTCTTTGACTTTTCAAAGATCTTGGTGATCCTGAGGTGGATGCTTTTTAGCTTATTATATCCCAAACACTTTCTCGCTGTTCAGCACAATGATTATGATAAATTGATCTCTGTAATAACTTGAAACTTTTGCTTAGCGGTCCATGTCATTTTGGGCAAGGGAGTCATCCCTTTGCATTTGATGTATATATGTACAACCAATTTGTTTAACTAAAATATGTCTCTTGAGGAGGATTATATGGTACACGTACTTTACATTTTCTATGTCTGCGTATTAATTTTCTCTCACAACAAATGTCACCCAAACTAGCATTCTTGTACTTACTCTTGTATTCGCTGCAGTTATGTCAGCAAAGAAATGATCTCTTCTTACAAGCAGCAATCATGGTGCTGATGATTTCTGTGAAGGTATGTTGCAAACGCAGAATATGTACACTTCATTCTTTTTGTACTTGGCCCATTTGTTCTGTTTTTATTTTTTAGTGCTTGTTATGTTACAATTAATCTATTTATCACGTTGTTCTACATGATCTCCTAATTGCCTTATATGATAATCAGTTTTTGTTATTTCCCTATAATATCTCTTAAACTATTTAGTTATACAAAACTTAGAGCTGGTCAATCTTTAACCAATCACTGACAAAATTAGTCTCAATGTTGGCTAAAAGCTAAATAAGGTGTTTATCATTAACACTAGGGAGCATTATATTTCTGTTACTGTTGTATCAAGTGCATAAGAGTTTTTTGTATTGTAATTATTACTGTTTCCCTATACCTCTTATAGATCCTTATGGATATCCTAAAGTTATATTTCAAGTATTTATCTTTGTGTAGCTGTGAATCAATAAAGTGTATTTTTTTCATAACATGTAGAGTGCATGCAAGGTTGGATGGTTTTCAGGCAAGGAGGCAGAAGAACTCTTAACTCTTGCAAATGAGGTTTGCTTTACTTAATTCAGAGTTCATATAACCTAGGTTTGTAGTTTGGGCACCACCATCGATGTGAGTAATAGTCACCTTACTATCTATATAGATAGGGAGCAGCTTTTGCTATCCTGAAGACATGAGCACTGAAGCAGATGAAATTGATGCTACTATTTCAACAATTATGAAAAGGTACTTGCTTAGTTTGGCATCTAAGCTGGTTCAGATTTCATAAAAATGACACCTGTCTAGTAGATAATGATAGTGGACCTACTGATATGCAAGATAATACCCATAAAAATTGGAAGCTTGAATTTTATGCAAGATATAACTGGAGATTCCCTTTAGATGAGTCTCTTTTTTCTTTGGGGCATTAAACAAAACTTATACTAATAGTTTCAAGTTCTATAACTCAATTTATTATGTTTGTCAAGCTGAGTACCATAACTCAAGCTCTATGTTTGTCATCTGTTGTCATGATGTGCTATGACATTATGTGATGTAGAACCATTATATGTGGTAGTTACTATAGACTATAGTAAATGAGCTGGGATGCTGAGGTGCTACTGGTGTGTATTATTATAACACACTGATGCTACTGAAAAATGTATTGTGTAGGTTCTACCCTCAAATGAAAATGGGACAGATACTGGCCTCTCTTGAAGTGAAGGTTATTTTCCTTTCATCTTATTTTTCTCAAAGGTTTAGCATCAAAACATGGTACTTAATTTGGATTTTTTTTTATTTGTTCGGATGCAGCCTGGATATGGGGCGTATGTGGCTGATTTCAGTATCTCAAAGCAGACTTCACAGTCTGCAGAAGAAAATATAGTAAGCTTGTAGTTGGTCTATATACATAAGGCTCTCACAGTCATATGTGGAGTAGTTTCCACGTAGGCTTAATTTAATCTTTTGATAGTGTCTGTAGACTGTTTCTTCTGAAATTGCTGAAATTGAACCTATGCTTCTTTTATGTTTGTGTGTTCGAGATATTTTCTATTTTCATTGGTTTTTGTCATCCCAATAAACTATTCTACCACTGGGCAACTCCTATGCAGAGCTCAATACCATTTGTGTTCTCATATAAGTTAGTTAAAGCAAAGCATATCTTTCTTATGTACAGTTCCTTACATAAGCCTTTAAAATACAATAAAAATCCTGATGCATAAAATAGCTTTTTTAATTGGGATACAATTTCTGGATTTTAGCAATCTAGTCTCAGCTATTTAATCTGGTTACTAAACGTAGCTTCTTTTTTCCAAACTCTTCTTGCTGTTACAAACATTTTCCATAGAAAGTCATTGCTTTGGGTTTAAGTCAATATCATAACATGTATGATGTCTCAATACTGAATGAGTTCTTATTGTTTGATATTTACATGCAATGGTATTTCTTTTAATCTTAGTTTCCACATTTATTTCTCACTTTCTCTTATCTTACTTCTGATTGGTTAAATAAATATTTCTGCTTCTCACATATATTTACATTTTTGACTTTTGCCTGCAGCGCCTTTTTGTGGCACAAAAAGATAATATAGAAAATTCTGCATGTCTTATAACTCCCCAACAAGTGAAGTATGACTGATTGATCCTCTCTTCTGTTAGTGAGTAGAGAGGTATTTTACATTGAACACTGACCACTGCATCTTTTTTTTTAACTCTACAGCTTCCTTTTAGATGGAAAGGCTGTGGACAGAAGGACTAATGTTTCCATGGTCAGTCTACTTGCCCTACTTTCTGGATAAATGAATGACAACTTGTCGTATATAGTAACAGAGGTTTGATTTTAATTCTATACACTCCATTTCTTGTTATCAGGATCCTGGACCACAGTTGCCGACAAATGTGACTTCAATTCTTAAGTATGGATCAAATCTTCTTCAAGCTGTGGGACAGTTCAATGGTATGCATAATTACATGTCTGCTGTCAATAATGTATGCACATTTTGTAGCATGATACTTATCTGGATCTAACTATCACTTTAATAATGTGAAGGTCATTATATTGTAGTTGTTGCCTTTATGAGTGTAACACCAATCCAAGACATTCCGGTACTACAAGAATATGTTCAGCCTGCCGTTCTTTCATCCGATTCAGGTATGCCCAAAATATGTAGGATGTTTGAATGCATGATATTAGTATTACTGTGTCTTATTCTCTCTTAACCTGGGTCTAGATTCTGAGATAATTGAGGGGCCGTCACGGATATCACTTAATTGTCCTATAAGGTATGAAGTAATACTTTTCGTTTGATTACTCTTTATTTGATACTCTTACGCGAAACAGTTTTTTTGTGGTATTAAACTTGTTGAGCTACCCGTAAATAAATGCATTTAGGTTCAGCAACTTTGATATGGTAGTTAACTCTCACACACAAAATAACTAGCCTGTAAATGTTATGGGGCGAGTCAATTATCTTAATCCTGATAGCTTGGTTGTTATTCTCCACAGCGAAGTTGGGTCGAACAAAGTACTGTGACAAGTATGGGTCAAGTCCACAGAAAAGGAATAGCTAAACTATTAGTTTGAGTCTAATTACTTAACGTCGAGGCGAATCAAGTTTTTGGTTTGTTTCTAAACTAAGTTGTAGTAGTACTAAATATAAATAGGGGATTAAACACAATTATTCAAATACTAGGATATAAATACTGTGAATTCAAGGTTGAGGAACTAGTTTCACCTAACACAACTACGTGATCTGAACATGAATGAAATGAAGGGATAACTTAATATATGCTAGATACCAGGTTTGACAAAAGTAATGTACACGCTCCCTTAAGTGATAATCGAATATATCTAGATAACTAGTTTGATAAAACTAGACACCAGGTTTGATAAAACTAATGCATAAAATGCTAACCCAATCGATTCTTTCAGCTACTTCCTCGTGGGTAGACAATTGATCCAGATCCAGTTAATTGACTCAACTACAATAGAAGGCCTCTTGGGTTACAAATACAAAATGCCAAGCTAGGTAGAAGGCACTGTCCCAAGTGTTAACCTCGAACCCCCAAATCTAACCTTGAATGAGCGGACCTAAATTAGTATTAAGCACAATAACAGAGTAAAGCCTTTGAAAGACAAATCAAATCATTCATTCAAGCATATAGTAACACAATCGTGCTTAACTAATAACTAACCCATAGATTAGGGATTTTGTTACACGTAATTGACAGGCGAAGATGAAAACATAAGTAAAACTGAAATTTGCATTAATTTAAAGAAAAGAGTAAGAGATGCAACTTGATTATTGAACGATTCAGGGACTTCTGTCACAAGTCCACCCAATCACTCCCAAGTTTATCTCAGAAATCCCTCCGTAACAACTAAACTTAACTAATCCGAATGTAATACTATGAAAAACTCTATTCCCAAATCTCCAATTACAAGCCCTATATGCGAAAATAGCAAAAATAAGAAATCTGGATCTAAGTTGGTGCGTGTGAAATAAGACCATTCTGCGTTTTGCACGAAGGTGATATTCAGACCGGTGCTCATTGGTGTAATATGTATCTAGTACCTATTTCTACATGTTCAGGTTTTCTTGTTCTGTTGTCACTCATTTTTTTTGGACTACATTGGCAGATGTACCTAAGTTTCTATGTTGTTCACTAATAACTTTCTCACGATGTACTCGTTCATTCTTTTGCTCCTCCGTCTTAAACAGTTATAAGCGAATCAAAACCCCTGTCAAAGGACTTTTGTGCAAACATCTGCAGGTTAGTGCCCTGTTCAATATATTGATAATATTGTATTATGTTCTGTGACAGTGATTCATGTCATAAAATGCCTACCTTTTTGTTCATAGTGAATAATGCGGCTAAAGGTTGTGCTCTGTGATAAGTTAGTCATTCTACCTTAAAGTGTACATGTTTAAGTTGTACTGCTTCCATTTTTATTAAACTTTACCTGATATATATGTTTGGGGTAAAATTATGAAATCTCATGGCGTTACAGGTTTTTATTTAGTGCATTAGATTATAGGTTTTGGAAAACATTCAGCTGACAACATATTATACAGAAACTGAGATCTGTCAATATCCTCCATTGATGAATGATTGGGTTCAGTTTGTAAAAAAACAAAAAAAAAATATGTTTGTGTCTAATGATACCGAAATTAGAATATTTAAAAGATAGTCCATTTATGAGCAACTCTCTCTCTCTCTCTCTCTCTCTCATGAATTTCAATTTTTTCTGACTTGTGCTCCAGTGTTTCGATTTTAGCAACTATATTGACATAAATTCAAGAAGACCATCCTGGCGTTGCCCACACTGTAATCAGTATATGTCCTACCTTGACATCCGAGTGGATCAAAATATGGTTAAGGTCAGTCGCTACAACTTTCATATTACTACATGGTGTTGTTTTTTCTCATCCATAGAAACTTACATTTTTTCCTCCTTAACAGGTCCTTAAAGAGGTAGGAGGCAGTGTTGAGGGTGTAATGATCTCTGCTGATGGATCATGGAAAGCTCTCATGGAAACTGCTGATGATAACGCAGATCATGCACGTAATGTCACCAATGAGCAGCAAGAACCTGGCAGCACTCTAGATTCTCATCCTCTTGTTTTGGATCTTAGTAAGGATGATGAAGAGATGACTGCTGCAGACACAGTTGAAACTGAAGATGTAAAACCTCTACAGACCGATACTCTCCCCGGATTAAAAAATTCCAATGGTGCTCAAGTAGAGGATGACTTTTGGGCTGGTCTTTACTTCTCTACTATTACCGGGCAAAATGCTCAAGTTCCTGGCGCCCTCTCACAGCCCGGCTCTGCTAATACATTGCAACCTAACATGTTGACTGATGGCTTTTCCACAGCTCGTCCGCTCAATCAAGAACCTAATATGTCAACCTTGGTGACAAATAGTCAAAACTCTGCAGCCAACAATTTGCAGTCACAAGCATCCCAAGTTGATTCTCTTGTTCGTAATGAGTATGGGAGATCGTTATTAATACCCAGACATATAACCAGAACCCCGGTAGCAATCCAGGCCCTCCCTTCGCCAAATTTACAGCAAAGATCAAGACCCGGTGTGAGTACTCCAATCCCCAACAGTCTGAACCCTGTTTCTCAAGCGCCCCTATCTAGAGCCCCCTCTGCTAATGAAAGGCAACAACAGGTTCCAATGTCGCGTGTGAATGCGACTCAGGTATCCTCTTCATTTGTTTTTTAAAACTGTTTTCAATTTTCTCCCATTTCCATCTATGGTTGCATATTTTTAGCTTGATTTGCCAGTCCACCATGTATATTTGTTTTCCTTGTTCATAAATTAAAGGGAATCTCACTCAGCTACCCTAAAGTATGCACCAGTCTCAATCAACTTGACAACCTCCCTAAATTTTTAGTCTCAATTTGGTCAACTTTGGGATGTGAAATGATGAAATTACCCTTTTAAACTATTTTTTGCTTGAGAATATTCTTCATTTCACATCCAGAAGTTGATGGAATTGGGTTATACAGAGACTATAAAAACTTTGGCAGTTGTCAAAAACTTTTTACACTTGGGGGTAGTTAATTGAGAAAGGTGCATACTTAGGGTAGCTAAGTGAGATTATCCCTAAATCAAATGAACGATGGATATTAGAAGGCTATCCTTTTGCTTATACTTTTTCCCTTGTTGACATGATAAAGGTTGCTCCTGGTCAGTCAGGCCAACAAGCTCCTGGTGCTTACAGAACAAGTTCTCCAACTCTGACTCAATTCCAGAATTCTCATCTGCAACAAGCTTTTAATCGAAGAATGGCATATCAACCCACGAGCCTCTCTCCAAGCCCAATGAGAACATCTTCACCAGTCTCGCAAGCTCAACATGTGACTGCTCAGATGACAAGACAGTCACAGCCACTTCCAGCTCAGGTTCATAAAACCAGAACTGTCCAATTGTCTTCGCTCTATCCAGATACACCTAGGGCACCAGCGGATGAGCAAAGCGGGAACACCAGAGGAGTGGCAGAATCAATTGCAAGGACTGATGGGCCGGTAAACGTGCCTTCTGAGCAAAATTGGAGGCCCACGGGCCGGATGCGTGGAAGCCTCCAAGGTGAAGCTTACTCAGCAGCTCTCAGCCAGTTCATGATGGTGCAGCAGTCAAGCCAACCAGCTCAAGCCACGAGACCAAATCTGACATCTCCTCTTCCTGCTATTCCGGAGTTCTCATCTGTGCGTGTTGCAGATAGCAGGAATCACCTTGTGAGCGATCCAGCTAGGGACGGAGGCGGAGGCTCAAATACTCAGGGTTGATCTAGGAAATGGAAGTGAGGAAGTTTTTACTCCTGGGTCACGTGATGTTGCTATGTGCTTTGGTGGTTATTTCTTGTAGATTATTAGATGCATTCAGGGATAATGAGATACCACAATGGGACAGCTTCAAACATTAATTCATCGTGTGTTTTTGTCGACTGATAAACATCATCACTGAAGAAAAGCGTTTTCTTCATTTGAAGACCGAAGTTATTGAGATACTGAAACTTGTTTAATGAACCAAGAAAGAGCTCAGGACTATCCTGACAGTGACAGATACTACCTAAGCTTACCATTTTCACTCATATTTTAATTGCACTTATCTTAGTTTGCTACTTTTGGCCTACTATGATACTGGCAATTTGTTATTTTCTATGGCAATGTTGTTACCAATACATAAGAGGTACTAAAGTAATTATGCCTTTTTTTCTTTACAAACTATACTTGGAAGCAAAGAATGGAAAGATAGTCAGATTTACCAGTAAACAAAAGCACGAGAAGAACTTTGTTGTAACATAGTCAGATTTACCAGTAATATCACGCTTGCAAACCAACCAACACATAGAAAACAGATCTACAAATGAATTGATTGTAGGGCCAAACATGAATCCCATGTCATATGTTTCCAAAAACCATAAATAAGAAAGAAAAAAAATAAACATAAGCAAGCAAAGTGGACAAAATCGATTGCTGCTGTCACCGCAGAATACAATCACAGAACTGATATGTCATTTTGCCATTTTCCAAACCAGCGGGGCATCAATACTCCCATTTCTTCACCTCCATACCATCAGGTGCACTGCCTTCCACCTTCTTTGAGCCCACTTCCTTCCAGTCTGTTGACAGCACTGTCCCATTCGATTCCACCTGTGAAGCACCAATTCAATCCAAAATTAGCATATTTTTATAACCCCAACAAAATAGTTTCCTCAAAAGCAGGTATGATTCTGGGAAGTGAAGCTGGACAGTAATACTAATATATAGCGAAGGCAAAGTAGGGGTATAGAAGTCTCACAAAAGATTTGCTCATTGCTCTCCTCATGTCCTCATCTGCATCCTGGTATATGCCCCGGAAAAACTTGTTCAAGGCTGCATCACCATCTAACTTCTCTTCCTTTTCCTGGAATTCAGGCCATCATACATTAATAATGAGATTCAAAATCTTTAAGTTTACTTTCTGGGCTAGTGATCAGAAGCCAAATAAAAATTACAAAAAGGAAAAATGAATGGATAGTATAAGTACCTCTTTCTTTACTTCGGCCTCAAGTTTATCCCAATCTCTTAGTCTTGGTTTTGAAGATGGATATGTAGGCCTCTGAGATCCCACTACAAAAGCCATATATATGATCAGCAAGAAAGCACAAAAAGTTTAATTTTATATTCTACTGGTTGATAATAATATCATACTGATATAAGCCAGAATAAGGTCCTCGCATTGTCAAGATTGGAATAGTCAGATTTTTGTCATAAGAAGAAAGCTAATGAAATCATGCACGCGGACACAAAGACCAGCTAAATTACCTACTGCAGGAACATTTGCTTTTTGAACTACAGCATCCTTCCTATATTCAAGAGAACTCCAGTTAATAACGTCAGCTTTTGCAAGGCGGATTTCAACTTTGGTTGACAATATTTCATATCTGCACTTACTGGGTACTATCTGTTTCCATAAAAAAAATATAAGCATTGCATGCAGTTTAGGAAGTCTAAATCCACTTACAATTGTGTGCATGTGTAGAATAATTACAGGACTATTGTTAGAATATAGACGTGATAAAATGAAATAAACTCATTCAACAACTCCAGTCTCTGATAAGGAAATGAAAAACCCATAAGCAACAAAAATTCAAGAGGAATGCAATCAAACTCTAACCTACCAACATAAGATGGGCCAAGTGGGATAAAGTATTTCTACCACAAGTGAGGTCTTGAGTTCTAACCTTGGCACATACAAATGGCTGATTAAAAAAAAAAACTTCTCCAATTTCTTTGGCTGTTTGTTTGGGTGAGCAACAAAAAGAGAGGGGACTGAATATCTTAAATTCAGTAAAAGAATAACAACTATTTTACGAGCAACATAAATTCCTAGGTAAACTTAATTTTGCCTAGAGTATAATAGCTCATTAATAATGTGAACAGATTAAATTCTTTATAAGATATTAAACAGGTGTAAATTCCAGCAAGTCTAAAAAAGGCCAGAATTCCACATATCACTATATGGAAGTTCTGTTTCCTATATATAATCTTAGCATCTAGAAATTATGCATTTGCAACAAAGAGATCATGGCCTGTGACTAAAGCAAATGATGGCAGCTATTCACAAAGGATCCTTAGAATTGCAGCATGGAACCGAAGAATATGGGTAAATGCCCATTTGACTAAGATGAAAAGGAATAATTAATCAAGTAGACAACCAAATAAATAATCAAATAACACGCATGCAAGCAACAACCCTTACTGACAGTCAAGAGCTTCATGTAATACCTTCCCAAACAGCCGAGGTTGAAAATGATAAACTTCTTCGCCAGGAATATCAATGCTAACACTGAGCTGCATGACAAAAGTAGAAAGTATTGGTTATTCTTTCAGGAATGCTATGAAGACAAAATAAAGCACCATGCGATTACATTGGAACAGGCAATCAGAAGTATAAGCTTTCATTGAAAAAACTGTGAAGATGGATTATCCACATACAATCTGTTCACCGAAGTCGACAACCACATTTTTTGCCGGTACGCCCTTTGCAAATACAGTCACAACCACTTCATCTGGTTTTTGGTAGAACTCATGCCTGTTCAACAATGATTTGTCAGACAATAATGCAAGATCACAGTCGTCACAAAAAGAACATTTGAGGCGGCTTTGTCAAACATGAAGGTAGGGTAGAGGCAAGGTTAGAAACTAGCAAGTAGTGGTAGCCATCTAGAGGGGCAAACTGGGCTAGACTAACTTGATATGGCTCTGTTCCCCTCGTCATATATGATGTGAAAAAAGATATATTGATTTGTAAAATGACGTACGGAAAAGAAAAAAAAAAGTATAAGAATTTTGCTTGGACTATAGAGAAAAAAAAAATTAAGGAATGCAGTGTTCGGGAACACGGAGAACAAAAGGGAGGAGGGCAAGCAAAACTGTAATACCTGTATTTGGGTTTGGCTACTGTGTTTGTGTTCACTTGATGTGAAACAACTGGTTCTTCCTTGAGAGTTCCAGAAGAGGCTGGCAGAGCACTTGTTGCTACTACAGTTGAGAAGGACTTGTCTAGACCATTGCTTTCCTCTGAACACATACAAAAAAATCAAATATCCAGATTGATATCATTTCAAACATCCTAAGTGCAAAATAAGGCACTCATACAAGTACATGATTTCTTTCTAAAAACACCTAAATAAGTAAACTAAATTTAAAAAACGGAAACAATAAATGCAAAAGATGAAAATATGTTCAATAGAAAATAAGTTATACAACACATTAAAATTTGTTTTAACTTGAACTTGGAGAGAAAATTTGCAAATATAACTTGAACTTACTATAATTGAAAGCTACTAGATGACGGTGCCATATTATTTGTAAATTGTAATTGAAAATAGAAATACACACCTGCAATGCACTTTTCACATTCCTTAATTAACTTGGCAAATCTTGAATCATTCTGTGCATGTGAAGCACCTGCTTCAAGGGCTGTTTTTGCAGTATGATATTCTTCGAGCTTAATACACGCAGTACTACACACGACATAAAACTCAATCAGATTCAGTAAATTAACGAAGTTACATCTGGGTATACCTAAACTAACAAAGACATTCTCTTACGGAAAGCTGATATAATTGATAAGAAGTCAA
>JAYMTN010000260.1:0-18609 GCA_036897425.1 Erodium trifolium
GGCCTATCCTAACAGACCCGGGACAGCCGGTGCTGGGAAGTCTCGAGAAAGCCGCATGCACAACACTCTTTCCATTATTGCTTTATGGGTATTATTGTCTTAGTTTGGACACTGACTTCCTTTTGAATGTTTGGACGTTTATTTTTCGCCTTGTTTGTTTGAAATGCTGGTAAGGTGATGTCTAGAAGTTGTTCTACGAATCAAAATGGACTTTTTATACGGGTTCAAGAGAGTCGGATTAGCTACGATCAGCTCGGACGCTATTATGAAGTCCAGGGCTTTTTAGCCCTACTATGTATGGTTGATTCTTAACAGTAACACACTTCCCCAATTACTCGATTAATTTTTTTTATCAAAACAGTCCGACAAGATCCAATGCCCAACCCTTTCGGGCGGGTTCGGGGCGGGGAATTCAACACTTATCACTCTTTTTGTGACTGAATCGTGGCGCGTGAAGAAACAGGAATAAAGCGAGCGAGTGGCGCAGAAAGTGAGTGGAAAAAAGCGGGTCCAAAACTGGAAGGCTAGGCTCAGTTGCGAACACGAGAGAGAGGAGGAAAAAGGAGAGGGGACGAAGGCAAAAACAGAATTTGAAGGAAATTTTAAAAAAAGGGATAGAATTAAAGGTATTTCTTTTCCCACGGATTGAGTGGTGCGAGAAAGAAGAGGCAAATAAAGCGGGTTGAAAGCTTTCTCTAGGGTTTACAGATTTTCTTCCTTTCCAAACATCCAAATATCCTGCAAAATTGAGCTTCGGAATATTCAATCTCCTTGTTTTGCGGTTTGATTTTGTATCGGTGGTTCCGCCGTGAGAGATGGCTCTGCTGTCTCCTTCTTATTCTTCTGCCTATGTAGCGGTGGACAAAGCGACGAGTGATCTCCTGATTGCGCCGGATTGGACTATGAACATGGATATCTGCGATGCCGTCAATACTAATCGCTGGTAAATGATCATCGGATTTTAACTTATGTGTTATATTATATACGTGTATTTACTTTTGAAGCAACGAATTAATTTTTGTTTTGTTTGGTTGGTAGATATATTAGAGAGCTTGCAGTGCTGTAGCTGAAATTAGAAACGTTATAATTCTATAGAGGCTGCAATTTCTGTTCAAAGAAAAAATTAAGCTCGAATTTTCAGTCAATAGCCTAAATAAATTAACATAAAATAAATAAGACTGTTGGACTGAGTTTATATGCGAAAGTTGATTTTTAAGATATTCAGATACTTAAATTTTAATCAGTGGGATATAGTTTTCTCTCGAATTGGTTAATCTATTTTTCTTTTGGTCTGAGATGGTGATTTGTTGAATTTTATCAGGCAGGGCAAAGATGTTGTGAAAGCTGTGAAGAAAAGGTTGCAGCATAAGAGTTCTAGAGTTCAACTTCTTTCTTTGACGGTATGCTTTAGCTCAGGCTCTTAATTTTTTTATCTTTTGGACATCCTTTAATTATAATTATAATTATGTATTCTGTCCTTGTTTCCTCATGTCAGTTGTGTCAATCTCGGGGATTTATTTTTGTATTTTGATGATTCAAGAATTGATAGGAAATCAGATTAGGAAATAAGCTGAAGTTCTAAAACCCGTAGGATTGACATGCCCCCATCAAATTGGTGTGGGTTGATCACTAACAACAATTTATCTACCAAAAACTGATGATGTTGACGATGAAGCGCTTTGGTGAAAATGTCACCCAACTAGAGATCCGAAGGTACATGAGGAAGTGAGAGCACTCGAGAATCGTATGCATCACGGATGAGGTGGCAGTCCACCTGAATATACTAGTGCGCCCATGGTAGACATACATGTATAGCACTGGTATTGTCTACTTGAAGCGCAGGAGACATAAGTGCCCATTTGGATGATAGTCCATGCAACCAGATAATCTCATAACAAGCTTGAGGCTGAGCTCGATACTCAGTCTCAGTGGAAGATTTAGAGACTCCATCTTGCTTTTTGCACTTCCAAGAAACGTAGGCAAGATACAATAGCACACACATACCTGTTGTAGAATGTCTATTATCCGCACGACCTGTCCAATTGACATCACTATATGCTGAGAAATGAGAAAAGTGGTTGAAGGAAAATAAATTCCTTGCGTCACTGTGTCCAAAAGATAACGCAGAATGCGACAAACAACAGTCATATGCAAATGTCTCGGACAGTGGAGAAATTGACTAACCTACTGAACAACAAAGGAAAGATCCGGATGAGTAGTAGTAAGATAAACCAAACCCTCAACCAGCTGACAGTATACTGTGGGATTAGTTAGGAGATCATCCTCTTCTTTGCGTAACCTGACATTGACTTCCATTGGAGTGTCTACCGGAGAACTGCTATGAATACCAGATGAATCAAGCAGGTCACTGGCATACTTAGCCCGATTTAGGAAAATTCATGTCAAGCCTGTGTGGACCTCAAGACCTAAAAAATACGTGAGAGAACCCAAGTCCTCCATTAATAAGGAGCTATGGAGAAGAAGCTTCAGCTTAGAGATCGTAGATGAGGTTGTACCAGTAATTATAATGTTGTCCATATAAACGAGAAGTATGACAATCTCATCCGATGAGCGATACATAAACAAAGAAGTATCATGTCTATTAGGGTCGATCATTTTTCTTTATGGTATATCAATTTTGCATTCAGCATGGTGTATACTTGCATATTCTACATTTTTTTGATCTTCAGAACTCTATTTTGCAGCTTCTGGAGACCATGGTGAAGAACTGTGGTGAACATGCCCATTTGTTAATTATTGAAAGAAATATTTTGGGGGAAATGGTCAAAATCGTTAAGAAAAAGGTACCATCTGCTACTTATTCATCTTGGTTGTACTGATATGAAGTGCAGTATAGCTTTTATTTACATCCGAAAACCCTTATGATTTTACCTCTTATCTTATCTATATATTTCTTAGAACCCCTCTAGTATTTATTTACCTTCAGAAGCAAATTGATCATACAAAATGATTTCATGTGTTGTGAGAGTCTAAGCACTTAATGACCTGCTTTTATGTGGTTTTAAAGGTTAATATTGTATCCTGTGGAGACATATTGTTTCAAGAAAACTGAGTTACAGCGTTATGCAATCTTGTGTATATAGTAATGTGTTAGTACATAGTACCATCTACTCTGAATAGCTGAACTGGATACTGTGAAGAAAAGTATCTTATCTGTAAGGAATATTAAAAAGAAACACTGTAGTGTTAAATACCATCACACATGGTGCCCAAATTACTAGATGTTATTTTGGAGGTTATGATATGGTGCTAACTAACTGTTTAAAGCTAACTTTTATGTAATATAAAAGTTGATGAGCAACCTTGGTTTGAGGCCATCTATGATCTGAATTAAGTCGCATCTGCGCAGGGTGTCGCCCAAACTCCTCATATAAAGATAGTGTGTGTATAACAAGCACCGAGGAAGTTTAGGAACCCAAAAGAGAATTTTCTGGGTGATGTGGAATGTTCTTTTAATATGGTTCATGATAGGTGATCGGTTGATTTATCAGGTATAGATTTGTTTGTGAAATAACCTAGCTATAGTTCCATATATGTCCCTATCATTCTCCGGAATTCTAAGTATCTCTCTTCAGCTTTTCAGAGGATTGAATGTCTTGTTTTTATTCTTCTTTACTTCCCTAGTAATTAAAAAGTTTGTACTATTTCATGTTAGCTGTTATTGTTGAAGCTGCTAAGATTAATTTCAATTTGATTTTGTAGGCAGATATGCAAGTGAGAGATAAAATTTTAGTCTTGCTGGACTCATGGCAAGAGGCATTTGGTGGACCAGGGGGTAAACATCCCCAGTTCTACTGGGCATTCGACGAACTAAGGGTAAGCACAACCAATATGAAGGATTTTTTGTTACTTGATAATCTCCTTTGCCTTAATGACTTCTTGTATAGTATCAAAACTGTGTTGCAATTGGCTATCTATTAGGATCTTCTGTTAGAGTTGATGAAGAAATGAGGAGCATTTTCAAATTTGCCTCACAATTACATTTGAAGTAATTGAATTGTTCAGTTCATTTGGTTAACATTTTCTGTATGGCCCAATTTGAAATTGACACGGTTTCTGTTATAAGAGAAGCATTAATTTGTAATTATTGGTTTAAATGACTGTCAGCGTTCTGGAGTGGAATTCCCTCCCCGCGAATCGGACTCTGCTCTAATATTTAATACAGCCACTACCCATCCAATTCCAAGACATGCCCAAGCTGGATTTGGGATGCCAAGCAATTCTCCAAGAAGGCTTGATGAAACTATGGCTACAGAAATTGAAAGTTTAAGGTGAGGTTGTGATTGTGGTTTTCTGTACCATATGTCAATTGTTGTTATCTTTTCTTTTATGTTCATGTGCTGTTTTTAGTGGTCATATATAATTCGCCATATTGATCAATATGGATACCTTTTTTCTGACAATAGTAATCTTAATATCTTAGTTTGTCAAGCTTGGAGTCCATGCGGAATGTTATGGAGCTATTGAGTGACATGCTGCAAGCTGTGAACCCAAGTGACCCTGCGGTATGTGCAATGATTTTCAATTCTTTTCAAGTAAGAAATCACCCATGAAGTTCCTACATGCTCTGTTTATTGTGTAGGCTGTGAAAGATGAAGTAATAGTTGATCTTGTTGAAAGATGTCGTGCCAACCAAAAAAAGCTGATGCAGATGCTAACTACTACTGGGTTAGCTCTCAAATCTCAATCATATCATCTTTGTTTAATTCTCTCCATTGGTTGAGTTAGGTTTGTATAGACTTATGCTAGTTAGTTCTTTGATATTATTGATGCCATTACATGTAACAGTGTTTTGGCAACTGGTTACATAAATCTTTTTTTCATGTGTTTCATCCAACCATGTATAGATGTCACTGATTTTCTTTTGGTTGTTTCAGGGATGAGGAACTACTCAGTCATGGTCTTGAATTAAATGATGACCTACAAGGGTTACTTGCAAAACATGATGCTATTGCTGCGGGTTCACCCCTTCCAAGTCAATTAAACAGTCCTAGTGCTCTCGGCTCCCACCCAACAACTAGTGCCTCAGGTCCTAAACCAACTGAAGAAATAAGGGACTCTGTCCCAAGTGCCAAAACTATCAACAACCCTGTCCATCCTGCAAATAACTTGACAAGCCATGCTGATGAAGAAGAGGAAGAAGAAGATGACTTCGCACAGCTTGCCCGAAGGTTGCTTACTGCTAACCCATGGCCCAATATGTTAGACAGTTTGTTCCATCTAATCCAGAATCATGATGTATTGCTGTTCACTGATGCAGGCATTCTAAAGCTCGTGCTGTGCCTCCTCAAAGTACATATGCTGGAACCCATGATAGTCTTGCTAATGACGTGGCAGTTTCATCAGCTTCTGCTTCGACTCTTAACTCTTGCACTGATTTAGTCCTGCCCAAACCACCTACATCCGTGAAGACAAAAGAGCAAGAGATAATTGACCTTTTGAGCATCACCCTTTCAACCACACCAACATCTCAACACTCCCCTCAAGATCCAAATGTCTCAAGCCAGGACACATGTCAGGTTCCAGCTTCCTCAACTGTGCAAGAGCATGAACCTATTCCACAAACTGAGTATCTTGGTGACCAAGGAAACCAAGGGCAAGCAGTGTATAGCAGTTATGTAGTTCCATGGGCCCAGCCTGAATCACCTGTGCAGTCATACAGTCAGTATCAGCAGCCTAACCTGCAGGTACAATTACAAACTCAATATCCGCCTCCACCTTGGGCATCCTCCTATTCCAACCAAGGGCCTAGTTATGCATCACCCAACATGTTTTACACTCCTCGGCCCAGCACAACTACATCCTACGCTCCCATGCAAGAGCCCAAGCCTCCTTTGCAGCATCATTACTCCTACCCATCCACGGAAAGCAATGGATTGACCTTGCAAGGAGATCCAAGAATGGCTGCAGGTCCAAGAAACCCCACCCCAGGCCAGAAGCTCTTTATGCCTTCATCTAGGTTGTTTGAAGATTTGAATGTTCTCGGCGATGCGGATGGAAAGCTTAAAACTTCAAGCAGTACATCGCCTGGAATGTCGGGAAATACTGGCCAAAGTATGGTAGGCGGGAGAAAGTAAAACGCTCATATCAATCCTTTGTATATGGTGCTACCGTCACACATGTGCATTCCTGAATGTTTGTTCCGAGTTACATAATGGTTGAATATCATCAGGTTATAACATATATTCTCGAAGTTATGAGTCATTTTATTCCCAAATACTAATTGATTTAAGTATACACCATTTGAAATGATGTAAGTATACACCATTGGAAACTACTGGTTGCGCAACACGTGATACAGCCTTAATATAAAACATGCTTCCACAAAACATAAGAGCGCTTTTAATACATGGACTTGTCTTTATCAATAAAATATATCGAACAAGGGAACAGAATTAAAACAGACTAATGAACACAAACTAAAATCATTAAGATTCTTACATGTTTATACAAATTGGAAAGGTGAAAGGAAGAGCAAGACCACACAAGACTAATGAGAATATTTACAAGCATTTACCTATATAACAGATTATTTGCCAGCGCCCCTCATAAATATGCAGGTTATCTTCCTAACATGTGGGACCTTTACAATGGAGGCTAATGAATATGTAGCTTACACTTGGAGAACACCACACCCAACAAGCATCTGCACAATACCGTCTCTCCCAAACCCAATGGGTCATAATTTAACGAACCAAGTATGCCAACCTCACTGTACCTTCTGACATGCACTTCCTCTGACCTGACGAGGAGCCTTATATAAAACATGTATCTGGTGCGTGTCATGTTTCATCGTGCTTGCGAGTTGTCATCAGCATATATAGACACACAAGCATCTGCTGCACCAGCAGCACCAGCAGCTAGAAGAGCTTGGTAGGGATGGAAGGAGAGGCAGCTTACAGAGCCAATCTTCTGGGCCATAAAGGTGGGATAGTATCGAATGGTGCCAAGTTGATCACCTTCCAAGTTAAAAACTTTGATTAGTTGTTTCGCAGAGCCACTGGCAATCAGTGGGGCGTGTCTGTGTACAGCTAATGCTGTGAGCGATCCCCTGTGAGCATCGATTGTTAGGTAGGTCTCGCTTAGATTTCTGATATCAAGGAACTGGATGTCGCCGGCCTGAGACGCACTAATAATCTGACACAGTGAGGATACGAAGAATCAGGCTGAAATTCTTTTAGGAGCAAAAAATGCTCACAGAAGAAAACATTAATGTAGAAGTCTTACCTTTGCTGGATCAAGTCCAGGTTGAAAGCCAATCCCTACAACACGTACTTTCTGAATGTGTGGTCGTGTGGCACAAACAAGCCTAAGAATTGCAAGGCGTTTAAATAATCTTAAGACTTAACCCAAGTCATGGTTTCATATATTCAGAAGAGCAAGGGCATAAGTAAAACACTTTCAAGTCACGCAACTCGAACAACATCGCAAAGTACACATGTATGCAGATATACTCAACATAATGATCTTACATATCAGGTGTTCGGACATCATATACTCTGACAGATCCATCCGCAAATCCAGCAGCAAATAGACCCCCGTGAACTTGAGAAGCAGACTATACACAGTGCAGGAGAATAAAAATATAAAAGAGAGGTCAACAAAATGCGAAGATTTCTGTTGTAATTAAACAGACTAAAAGTGAAAACAGATGTACAGAGTATAGTTGAACTTTTCAACTACCCTAACATAATTTGCAAGATGTGACGGAATAAAGGGAAGAAATATTATAGCCAGTACAAGAAAGAGGTACAGCTCACCAATGCAGAGATGCTGCAGTCTGATGCAGAAGGTGGAGAATGAACAAGCTGCTCCTTGTCAAGGTCCCAAACCATGACAGACGATATCTCACCAGACGCATACTATTCAAGACACAAGGATATTACAAATGGAGGAAGAACCATAGAAACGTTAAACACAACACAACGCCTTCTTGGTTAACAGGATATGCATAAAAATGTTGAGCACAATGCAATAAATAAGGAAGTACCAAATAACCAGACTGCTGTTGCCAATCCACCACAGCATTCAGACTTCGCACACCAGGTTTATGACCTTGGATTGAAGAGAATGCAGTGACAAGCTTTTGTTTAGTCTTCAGTGTATAATCTTTCCAGATCCGGATATTACCATCACCTAAATAAATGAGCAATAATAATGTAACATTAAGTAAAACAATTTCTCAAAACACTACCCAAGCAAACAAGGCAAAGAAAAACATATTACATGAAGCAACTAGAAGCAAACTGTCATCAAGCTCATTAAGAAGGCAGAGCTTAGAAATTCCTTTGTCAGGAAAATCATGATTATCGAAACTGTTCAAGACATTATCTCTCTCATAATTCCATACCCTGGAGGAAAACAAATACCAAAAATAAGTAGTGAATAACAGTTCTAAAACATCTAATGATAAAATTCTATTTGATCGAATAAAACAGAAAGCTTCACAATAACAATTAACTTCTATACTGAAAATGCATCTTCATTAAGAAATATGAATAGATAAAATTGATTATTCGTATTGTTATAAATCAATAAACAAAAGCTTAGAAAGGAAGGAATAATGACATATGAAAATCATGGATCTTGGCTACTTACCAAAATGAGTTTCATCATCCGTGTTACTTGGCGTGGGTCTTTCTTAAATTTATTATTGATACAAAAAAAATGCATGGCTTTTAAAGCTGTATTGTTTTATAAAATATACTCTGTTTCTGCTACATGGAGAACAAAAAAAAAATTTGACATGCTAAAATCCTAGCTAACACACACTCCTAACTGTTTAGACACAAGTCATTCTTTAAGCATTGGATCAACGAAAAACTAAATGACTATTGGAGACAGTATTTCTGCTTCTTTTCCTCCATTGAAGAAGCACAATACACTATAGGGGTTCTAATATGCTTTATTGCAGAGGATAACTAGAACATCCACCACAGAATGTGTTTAATGTGTTAAGAGTATGTGTGAAGAATGCTCCCATACCTGATCCTTTCATTTTCATCTGCAGCAACCACAATAGGAGAAAAAGGATGCAGCAAGGCTTTTTTTGTACCCGTCTCAAACTTGGTATCCCAGCTAGCAATGGGTTTATTGAGTTTGGTAATCGCTGACCATGAAAATTAAAATAAGAATCATCCTAAAGATCTTGTAGAGAACCAAATCAATGAATAGAAACAAAAACAATAAACACCCACAAGAGTGCTGGCATTTTACTATGTGCTCCAGTGCAAATTTCTCGCGCTCTTCCCTTCTAGCTAATAGTTCTTCACTATCATCTGCTGCAGCAAGAAGAGGCTTGGAGAAATGACCACAACTCCAGTTGTAGATTGTTGATTGTGGAAGAAAACTACGATCTGAAACCCCAGAAGGTCCCGCAGCATTTAAAAGTGGATCAGCCAATCCAGAATCTGGAGAATTCATGATATGAGGTCTGAACTCCAAAGAGCAAACTCTACGCATTCCTGTCAAGTAATTTGGTCGAGGAGGACTGACAGGTGGAGTTCTAAAAGTTAAGGGCAAATGACCTGAATAACACCAAAGAGAGAACGTCATTTGGTTACACAAGATAATCATTGATAAACAAAAGAAAAGTCCACTACCTAAGTAACAGGAAATGATTGATTGTTTTATGTCCAGCAATTATTAACAAAGGAATGTTCTCAACCCAAGGGATGGCTCTATAAGGCAGGCCTTCTTAATGGAGTGCATTATTTCAGAATGAGAATGAGTGTTCACACACCACTAAAATACTAATCACCAGTCACTTTCCTGGGCACTAACCAACCTTTAATTCGTATTAAATTCCAAATAAAGGGGCCTGAAGAGACATTACCTCCATTCATGTCAAACCACGAGCTTGAACGTACTAATCCAGCAAAGGTGGGAGTAGGAGATGCTGATGAAGATTCACCGGGCCTAGCAGTACCAGCAATAGGCTTTGCAGGTTTTGCCACCACTTGTTCAATCCCAATTATAGAAAGTACACGACGACCAAGTCTTGCTATGCGCGGTGATGGATCCTTAGCTAAAGTACACATAGCCAACACACATTGTGAATACAAAGCATTGTCCAGTGGTTTTGGCCTTGAATAATTAACCCCGTTGATAACCGCATCATTCAGAACACCAGAATCAGAAAGTTGAGAAGAATCATCAGACAATGGAGATCCATGCATAACGCCAGAAGTGGCAAGAGGGCTACTGGTAGAGACCTTTCCATCTCGAATTGCTGATGGATTATCATTGCCCACCCTCAACAGAGGACCAATCTGAGAAGAAACAATGTTTCCATGTGGCATGTATTGATTCGGATTGCTACCTTTAATATGAGCCAAAGAAGGCAAGGAATTCAGCAGCGAATTAGACTGTGGTTTCCAATATGCAGCGGCGATAGACTTCAAGTGCTTGTTATGGCCAAAGGCAAAGCGTGCAAGAGCTGTCAAACACAACAGAATTTCAAAATTTGTATCTACCTAACTACTGGTGAACTGTAAAATGTAACGACGGCAGGAGTGTATAACCATGATATGTAAAATATTTCATGAATCGTCCTTTTCAATAGGCAGAAAAAAAAATAACTACAAAATATAACCAACAGAAAATAGGTTGTGAAACTACACCAAGATGGATGATTAAAGTATCTGACGTAATTAGGTTCAACAAGCAAAAAAAACTATCCTAGACATCCATTCTTTCAAGATTAACTTTTGTGCTCCAATAACCTATCAAGAAAATTTGCTTCATGGCAATTGGTCAACCCAATGACATCAAATGTGAAGAAGTCGAGAGCCATTTACATTACCTACAGCAACCTCTGCTCTGACCAGTGGGCTACCATCTGAAACAACACTTAAAAGACTTCTGACAATGCTAATTTCAGCCTTAATCCTTTCGTCATCATCACAGTCATCATCACCCCCAATACCTTCTCTGCATGAATCTGACCCGATATCAAGAAGAGTGCCCAGAGCAAAAACGGCAGAGGCCCTAACCTGATATAGAGGCATGAGAAATTAGGTAAGAGATGTCTGAATCAAATATGATCATGAATGGGAATAAAATCTTTTAAAAAATAAACCTCTGGCTGGGGCTCTGACAGAAGAGGAGCATATATGGCTGGTGCATCTGCCTGTATGCCTATGATTTGAGCCTCTGTGAAATCCTCCCACAACTTCCCCAGACAAAGGCAAAGCCATTGAAGAAATAGTGGTTCTGTCTGAGCATCATTTGGAATGGAACCCTGAAGATGCTTCAAGCAAACATGGATGAGACCAACTTCAATACAGGCTTCTTGACCCCGTCTATGACCATCCACGATGACCGCCAGAACAAATGCAGCCATTGCACGCTGTTCTGGATATGCTTCCATGCTATCAAGAAACCTTATGAAATATGTATGGCCCCCATCCTTAACTAGATCTACCTGGCATGACTGACACCCCAAAAGACAGATCATTAGTAGTATTGACAAAATGCAGGAAAGTAGCAAAAGAGTTACGTGCACATAGCCTACGAGAAAAACGGGGGGAAAGGATAGCAAGAGAGTTCCGTGCACATGCCTTAAGAGAAAAATGGGAGGAAAGGAGAATAAATATACTCCCTAGTTGATTTGACACAAGTTGCAAGAGACACAAAGGGCTAACAAAAGAATGTAACAGAGAGCATTTTTTATTCATTAGGGATAAATGTCAACTGTGTAGTTTTGAAACATGCCCAGTAGCATTAAGATACTGTGGTGTATATATACATGACTTCAGTGAAGAACAATGATGCATAACACCAGCATATTTGTTTTTATAAACATTAAGCTCATCAGTTCCCTGTTAAGTCCAATGCTTCGCCAGTGACGAAAGGGCAAGACATGCCATTGTCTCTCCAAGTTAGTAAATGCATAAATGAAAACCAAGAGTGCTAAAATAACAACTTAATTAACCCAATCTCCTCCCTGCGCATAAAGATACATTTACATCCATACTACAAAGTTATTAGCATTTTGATACACATACATAGGCAATTAAACAATTACCAAAAGCTAATGTTAATGCTAATAAAAAGCACAGAAAGATGCATATAACAGTAGCTGAAGTACAAACCTTATCAAGAGCAAGTATCTTTGTCCATATGAAAACAAGAATTTGCCGCAACTCTGGAGTTGTTGTTTGCAACAACTTCAAAACATATGGAAATATTCCAACTGATAAGGCCTATACAAAATGAAAGGACACAGTATAAGCAAGTCACTGAGAAACACAGCAAGACCTACGCTGGTATTCCGCGGAGGAAGCAATAAACTAAAATAAAATAACTACATCACAAGTAACTACCAGATCCACAGCCCACTGTCCCATGTCAAGGAATCTTCCCAAAAGAACCAATGCGCGAAACCGATGGCACTGACTGAGTAAAACCTGGATAGTTAACAGAACTTTGATTTTATGAAGAGAATAACAGAAAAGATAATGAAACAGGAGTAGCAGAAAAGGGGGAAATGAAGAATGAACTACGCTGATTAGAAGAACCAAATAAATCTGTACAATTCTGCATTCATCCCTAGTCTGTGGAGGGCAAGAGCATTTAATAAAATAAATATAGCAGTGCCATAAGCTGACATAACAGAATCAGAGAGACAACAAATAAAATTCAGTAGAGATTAATCCTGGAACCAGATATGCACATTGTCCCAGGTGACAATAAACTGTTCAAATATCTATTTGTATAACTGAACTGAATACAGATTATCCTGCTAACAGAAAGAGGGGACTGTGCCAAATTCTTCTAAGTAGACTCAACAAAATACCAAGTCATTCATGCTGGATAGTATAGTGTTCGAGACCAATACTTAGAGTAAGTTTCAATATTTAACCAAAAAAAACTAATAATGATAATAAAATTAAGAACAGTGGCACACCTGAAGAACAATAGGCAACTGCTCTGGTGGTTTCTTATGTTCAGATCCATGGTCAAGCCATACCTCGAAAGCAGTCAGTTGCTCAGTGAAAAATAGGCTTGGCTGAAACAGAACAAGGAATATACATGAATGTGAGGACATATGAATAATATAATAAGGCACTAAAACTACATTAATTACTTAACAAATAAAGTAACTGCACACAGAACCCTGCATTTATGTCATTGTGCAAACATAAGCACCTGGAACTCAGCATTTGGATCCTCAACTAGTGCAGGAAGCTTAGAAAGGCATATTTCAGCAGCCATGTCCCAGGCATCCCTGCAGAAAAGTGCAAGTGTTACAAATAGAGGCCTTTAATGTACTCAACAAAGACCAATTGAACTTCAAAAATTTGTACCACATATGATGCTGATGGGTTGGTGGTAACATTGGATGAGAAATCGGGGAGCAGTTTGCTGAACGCATAATTCTCTCAGCAAGTAAAAAATTCCGAAATAGACTGGCAACTAACAAATCTTGCCTGAACAATCTCTGGAAAAGATCTGCATCGCAAAACTAAAGTATTGGCTACATGTAGCACCAAAACAAGCTGTAAACAAACAGGAGAGGCATACTGAATACAGTATGACCTAAAAAATGAGTATATTGGATGGAAAATTACCATGAGGAAGAACATTCCACGCAATTGTGTCGGTGACTGCAGTGAAAATCCAATTTAACTCGCCCAAAAGTGTTTTCCGGTCATTTTGACGGCCAGGAATTCTATCTATGAGTGAATAATCAAATGACTCGCGAAGTAATGAACGTGTGCAGAACCTGGGACACAACTCACCATAAGATAATATACTTTGCAATCAAATGAAAGAAAGGCTATTGGTTTTACAGCCTCCTGTCACCAAACCAGAATAAATTATTTTTCTATCCCACATTGTTAGATGGGTTTTTTTTATGAAGAGTATCCACCACAGCTTTCAAAATCAGTACACAATTTTGGTTGATGTAGGCAAGAAAAAGCCTCTCTTAAAACCCTCCCAACACATCACAGAAAAAAGGCTGCGAACTTAAACACAAAAAAGGCCAAAAACACTATCTACCAGAAGGAAGGAGGTGTCCAGCCAATATCAAACATGCTGCTGAAAGTAGGTAGCGAACAGTATGAAACTCACCATCTCAGTGCCATCTGGATAGGTGTAGTGAGGCATGAAGTAAACACATCGGCAGGAAAATTAGAACCCTGGGGAAGGGTCTCGTGTGCTTCACAAGCTGCAAGAAGAATGCAATCCCTGGTAGACCCCCAATCATGAAGCTATAGAAAGAAAAAAAATCTTAGAAGTAGCTCGACAAGATAAATACATGTACGGTGAATACCAAAGACGATCAAAATAAGAAAATCAATACTAGGCATCATATGGATACCTCAATGAATGCATTAACAATCATTCCAGCTGCAGAACAGTCAAAGACATAAATAGAGGGTGTCTTCAACCAAGAATCAAGATCGCTAATGGGCAAGGGAATATATTGTGTGTAGCTCTGCAAACACAACGAGTTAAGACATGACAAAATTACTATATGGTAAAACAGCTCAGAGCTGGAGCAAAACCTTGTTGAAGAGCCAAATTTCGCCATTGGCAGTTGGCTTTGGCACACCATGTCCATTATAATGAAACAGAACTCTTTCAGATTTTGCATATTTTCGACATGTATTACAAAGTTTCTTCACTTCATCCACAGTTGGATCAAGTTCATGCTTATAGCGAGCCTGCACATTCAAAAAGCTAATTTGAAAAATTGAATACCATACAGAACATGTAACACATACACAAGGAAAGAAAACTAACCCTGGGTTGCCACCTTTCATACTGACTACTTAAAGTTTTCGCAATTGTTTCAAGAGCTTTTTGAGGTGCCATAGAAAATGGATCTGCAAGAAGAGGAAAATGAAAATAAGACTGAGATGATAGCCAATATGATTTTCTATACCACAGGTAATGCATAAGAATATTGTTCTGGTTTATATCACAACTCAGTATGTTGCATGTTTTAGATAAAGGATTCTAAATTTAGTACCAAGTCAACAACTACAGGTATTTATAATTGCCTATACGAATGGATATGTATATATACACAAAAACATCGTATTTGGGAAAAGAAGTATGGGAAGGTTTTACAATTTGCCACTTGTTAGAATATTAGCAACTTTCTTGATAAAATATGCATGTGTAACTCCATAATTGGCATGTATAGCCATTTAGGTAAACAAAAAAAAACTCCAGAGTCGAGTACTCCATAAAAGAACAAGGCGAAAACACATTCGAAATTGATACAAAAGAACCAGGCAACAGAAGTAAATGTGAAAGCAAACCTATCCAGCACTCCATCCTGGCACATGGTGATATCTTTATCACATCAGGAGGATCAACGCTGATGTTTAAACACAAAACTAGAGCTACACATCCCGTCTTCATCTGCGAAAGAAAAAAACGGGTATTAAATCAACACAAACAACTGTAGACAATATAAAATGGTCAGCAGTTTATAGCATCATAATTTAAAATTACTAGCCTGCAGATATTTAGAGAGGGAAATATCAAATGAGAAACTATTCGATGCAAATTTAAGGTGAACTCCGTGAGATAAATGCAAAGTTATTTCCTATCACACATGTTCTTTTGCAAATTGGCCAAAAGTTTGTAAAACCAACAAACATGACATCTCCTTGCCATAGAAAATTCCTGTTAGTGACAATTGATGTTTTCAACAACCTGAACAACCAGCACGCTGAATCCTCATCACGACTTAACTACCAAGGTAATCGGAAGCGGCCGAACGGGGCGGTTTGAACCTCAGTTTGGTTCAAATCATATTTACTAGAAATGACTACTGTGGCACGTACCGTGCAAACCCAATCAAACCGGAGTGAACAGTGGTTCCTCACAGTTCGAACGATTCCAAAAAAATGAACTTTTTGCTTAATTTCAGCACTCCAATTTTCCCTTTTTTGAAACCTAAGAGATGGTTATATCAATCAGCCCATACCAATTGATTGTTAACCACCCCATTTAGTTTGTCATTACAGTAACTTACACAATACCAAACTCTGAACAGAGAAGCGAGTAAGAGACCAAGCAAACTGTTCGTGGTTCAACTCCTGTTTTTTTCTTCTTCAAGTTCTTTCAAAAAAACTATTTTTTAAACTATTGTATTAGGGACACTTTGTTAGATTCTGATATTTGGACCATGAAGTTTCTTTTCCTGATAACTCAAGTATAATAATACTAGTATGTCACTTTCTGATTACTGTATCAAATATTTATGTCATGTATATCTCTCAACCTTCAGTAGAACATTCCTCACACTTGTAAAGAACTATGAACAAAATCCATGATAATAGGAAGCATTGTTTCGTCAAAGCATTTCATAAGCAACCACAATGTGAAACCAAATTAGCATGTTGGCATGTTTAAGCTAGATTTACCAAATGGATCTTTATGTCAGTGACTCGGTAACAAAATAACACAAGGATTAACTCTCGGGAATAATTTCATTTACAGCAGGTCTATAACAGATTTAGGTATATCCTTTATCAGGGTCAAAATGAAGGGCTTATCATTGCTCTAGTTCAACAGTTATATGCGAACCTTCCAATCGCATCCCCTTAAGCCATTTTGAGTAGTAAATGAAGAATAGTATAACTCCAATCTAATAATTGCTCAAAGTCATGATGTCATATAATTTGGAATTTCACAGTGATAGCACTCTAACATTGAAAGATCTAAGAACTCCTTGTTTGTTTTTTAAGGATTACATGACATATAAACTTTGGTTTATGTTGATTTTTTTTATTTCGAGTCATATATAATTTTTGGGGGCAGTGTGATCTGAACAAGTTAGTCCTCTTCCTTGGTTTGTCTTGAGGAAATGAATTACTCAATAGCATACACCCTAAATTAATTACAAACTACATCTAATAAAGATGGACTGAGCAATCACAATGTAGCTAAATGAAAAGTGCAGGTTCAATTAACACTATTATCATACATCAAGTACAAAATATAATAAAATGTTGATCATCACTTCCAAGTTGACTAAGATTGAGCATTTTCTTCAGCATATAATCAGAGGTGACTGAGAGAAACCATACAGCAATACAAATCTATAGTGAATATTGCGTTTTTATTATAGCTTGACCAGTTGCAATCCGGTAATTACGTCATAGACTGAAAAATGTGCCGCAATTAATATCATGACAACGATATTAGCAGAATGAGAAAGCGAAAGTGGATAGAAGACAAGTCATACCCGGTCCTTGGGCCTCCATTTGGACACTAATCCGCTGTCGGAGGGACCAGCGGGGATGCAGGCCTCGAAAGCATCATGCCGAAGCTCGCAGAGAACAATGGTTTGGGGCAAATAAGCCATGCTGGTGGTGGTGGCATTGCCGTAACTACTGCTCGCAGCCTCCGAGTCCCTCCTCTGGGAGGAAAGCAAATCGCCGTCGTCGTTGCTGGTGGAAGCGCAGTCGTCCGCCAAGTGATTAGACACCACGGACATGGTAGATTGAGAAAATCGAGACGCCATCAAATCACCTAATGCCATCCAAATCGGAAAAAAAACGCAATACAAGGAGCAATCGAGACGAATCAATCAGCCTTGCCCCAATCGAGACGCCATGGCCGGGCGGCCGACGCAGACAAACGAGCAATCGGAAACTCTGAAGTGGTGGGCGAGTGGGGCGTCGGGGATCGAGCCGGTGGGACGATTTCCGGGGGGAGGGAGAAGCTAATCAACGAAGCCGCAGAACCAATGGCGCATGGAGATTCGCCTGAGAAAGGAGAGAGAATCCAGCTCGGAAAGAGAGAAGGAGAATCAGAGAAATGGGTCGGAAAACCCTAGAAACCCTAGAGGGGGAGCAGGAGAACGATGGAGGCGCATATAACTGTGGCGGCACAGCAACGAAGGAGGAAAATAATAAAATAAACAAAAATAAATGGCAGTAAATAAAAATAAGAGATTTGGAGCGAATTAAGAGAAAGAAAGAAAGAGGAGCTTTTCCCGGAATAAGTACAATTTGTGAATTATATATTCCATTCCATATCTTCCTTGTGGGTAGGCTATATTATTTTTATTAAAAACATTAGATTATTCATCCCATCAACGATATTTATATTTATTATATATAGAATTACTTTGCAATAATTTATATATGGCACATTAAAAGTTTTGTGGAGTGTAATTAATATAAATAAATTCAGAAGGATAAAAACAAATATGTTTTCTTCAGTGATTTTAAACATATCAAATCAGTTTTGGTATTAATATTAGTTTTTTTTTTTATAGATTTAGTATGATCCACCCTTATGCAACCCTTGTCATTTTTGTGAAGCAAAGGAGTGGCTCTTATCTTGTTGTGTGTTAATGAGATGTAGCTGATAAGAGATGTACGTATTGGGCAATGAAGGATAGAGAAGATGGTACAGACCAGTGGCCAAATAACGAAGAGCTAAAACCAATGATGTAAAGTAGTAGGATCCATCTTCCCATGCGTACTCTTTCGAGGGAGCTCATATAATACTCCTCTCATTAGAGCACGTACACCGCGTCGGCCCGCGATTCGTTCCGCGTCAATACGGGCCGCACAATGCGAGCCGTAACGATGTGAGAGCGAAAATCAG